>JAJJLS010047646.1:0-16154 GCA_023783355.1 Polyplastron multivesiculatum
ATATATAGATTTCATTTCCTTTTCATTATAAGGAGTATTTTTATTTTTTTCTTCTCCTTCTTTATTATCTTTTATATCCATAATTGATTATTTATATATTAATATTATTATTAAATATATTAAAAAAATATATTAATAAAAAATAATTATTTTATAATACTTCAAATTATTAAAAAAAATCTAACATTTTTAATTTAAATATTTAAATTATAACTAAAATCGCAATGAGGCAAAATAATCAAGAGCATCACTATAACATGAAAGTAGCCAAAACCTCTAATCAAAAAAATAATTATACAACCTCAATTCAATCAAATACTTACCAAAATCAAAATAATCTCCAAAATTTATCACAAAAAGGTACATCTTATGTATCTAGGAGAGCAAATCAACCTTCAGAAGTCAATAAAACAAATATAAGTTTATCAAATAAAGCCGAAACACAGCTTGGAAAATATTCTAACATTTCTCAACAGGGAAATCAAAGATATAATATTCAACAAAGAGTTTTAAATCAAAATATACCAAGAAATGAAAAAAAAATATATGCAAATCAAGGAAAGGTAAGTAATGATGGATACAGGATAAAACCAATTACTAATAAACCAAATGAAAGACAAGGACTGGCTTCATTAATTTCATCTACAGATAGCTATTCTAGTCAAGTGAATGTAAATAAAAGTAAAGGTGAATTTAATTATAAGAAACAAAATAATCAAGGAAAAATAATTGAAATACCTAATGATAAAATAAATGAAAAGAGGGAAAATTTAAGAGATAGAATACTTAATAGAACAGAGCCTAATCATAATAGAGCTAAATCTTATATAAATGAAAGAAATCAAGCAAATAAATTAGCACTTCCAAAAAAATCAACTAGAAATAATCATCCTCATTCAGTCGAAATTAAGAGAAAAACAATATATAGAGGAGGAGAATATAATAATATTCAAATTACTCATATTATTTCTACAACAAAATCAAATATAAATAAATATGAATTTCATATATTTGAAAATTTATCAAGAGTTGAATTAGATAAAAAGCCTTTAGATTTAACAAAAATTAAATCACATATTAAAGATAATGATAAAGCAAAAAGCTATTTTAGAAGTTCATGTGATGGTCAAAAAATAATTCCTAAAAATAAAGAGAAAATTCAAAAAACTACAATATACCAACATGCAGCAGGAATTGGTATGACAGATTTAGCCCCAAATATGATTAGTTCTACTTTTTATCAATCAGGATTATTAAAATTACCTAAAAGAAAAAAAGAAAGAGGGCCTCCAATTGTTCAAGTTATAGAAGTTTTTAGATCACAACAACCTATTTTAAATAAAAATAATAATAAAAGTATAAGTATAAGTGATAAATATAATACAAATTCTTTTAATAAAGGTTATAAAAATGCCCCTTCTAATAATCAACAAATGAATAAATCAATTACATCAAATAATATTATTTCTAGAAATTATAAAGGATCCCAACAGTTTAATAATCAAAATATTAAAGTTAATGTAAGAGAAAATAAACCAAATGATACAAGTAATAAAAGTTATAACTATAATGCTAACAATATAAATAGAAGCAATAATATTTCAAGTTATTCTAATAATCTTTCTGAAAATTTATTTAATTCAAATAATTCAATAAACATCAAAAAAAATAATATTATTAATACAAGAGGAAATAATAACAATTTCATAAGTTCTTCATATAATATAAGTCAAAATACCTATAGCAGAGATAACAATTATTCTAATAATAGAAGAAATCAAACAAATAATCAGGATAATAATTCCCCAAGCAGAAAAATAGAAACAAATTATGGAGAAAATAAATCTTCTAACAGAAGAAATCAAACAAATATTGGAAATAATTCTTCTGTGAATAAAATTGAAGTAAGTCCAAGTAGAAAACAAAATATAACATCTCAAAGTTATAGTTTTATTGATAAACCAAATAATAAATATAATTTAAGTAATAAAAAAGAAAATATAACAAATACAAATTTATATATCAAAACAGAGCCTAAAGAAGATAATAGAAATAATTATATTAATATAAGCCCTGCAAGAAGAAATAATATTAGTCCAAATAATGTTTTTAATAAAGACAAAGAAAAAAGCTCCAATAATAATTTAACAAATACTTTAAGACCAATTCATATTTCTTCCAATTCTAATTCAAAAAATAATTCCCCAAGGAAAAATGATATTAGAGGAGCTTCTAATATATATAATAAAAACATTAAACCAACAATAAAGACAGATACATATAATAATTCTAATATAAATCATCCTTCTAATAGAAATAATTTAAATCAAAGGAATGACCTAATAAATAACAGAAATGACAAAAATCAAACTTCAAATAATGATATAAAAAACAATTATACTAGTCCTAAAGTTTATAAAACCAATTATAATATTTCATCTCAGAAATTAGACAATAATTCCACTAATAATAATCAGACTAATAATAATTATAAAAATAATTATCAAAACATAGATACAACAAGAGATAATAGAAATAATAAAGTATCTCCTACAAGAGAGGGCACAAAAAAACAATATAATATTAATCAATCATCTTATAGATATAATAAGGAATCTCCATCAAAAATAAAATTAAGTTATGATGAACATGATGAAAATTCAAATAAAATTAATAATTTAAAATATATAAATACAAATCCAAATTTAAAGATAGATACAAATAATATTAATATTAAATCTTCTGATGTTTTTAATATATTACCTCAAAAAGCAAATATTACTTCCTCATATATTTCTAATAAAAATACATCCAATAAAAGTAATAATCAATCTCCATTGAAAAATATAAATACTAACTATAATCAAAATTCATATAATAAAAAAGATGATCAATCTCCTTCAAAATCAAATATAAATAACCGTTATAATACAAATCAAGATTTATATAATAAATATAATAAAGTATCTCCAACAAAAGTAGAAATAAATATTGAGCAAAATAACAATCAAAAATTTAGTATAAATAAAAATAATCAAGGATATAGACCAAAGACAAATATAAACACTTCTCAAAATATTATCAAACCTTCTAATATCTATAATAATAATACTCAAATTTCTAATCCAAAGCAAGATGTAAGAAGTTCTTATAATACTCAGAAACAAACTAATTCAGGTTTAAATATAATTCCACTAAAAGATACTAAAAATGACAATAAATATAATAATATGAAAGAAATTACATATAATAATTATAATAATATTTATCAAAGTCCTAAAGAAGAAGAAAAGAAACCAGTGAAATATATTAGTCCTAGTCAAAAAAAAGAAGAAAAACAATCTGTTAGTTATAGACATGCTAGTGCAAAAAAGGAAGAAAAACAATCTGTTAATTATACTCGTCCTAGTCCAAAAGAAGAAGAAAAACAATTTATTAATTATAGACGTCCTAGTCCAAAAAAAGAAGAAAAAAAACCACTGAATTATACAAGACCAAATCCAAAAAAAGAAGAAAACCAATCTGTTAATTATTCTCGTTCTAGTCCAAAAAAAGAAGAAAAACAATCTTTTAAATCTAATAATGAAGGAAAACAGCCTATAAGTCATGTTCATCCCAATACTAAAGTTGAAGAAAAAAGAGTTATTAATTATGTTCGTCCTACACCAAAAATTGAAGAAAATAAGATTGAAGAAAAACAACCCATTAATTATTCTCGTCCCATTCCTAAAATTGAAGAAAAACAACAAGTTAATTATACACGTACAACTGCTAAAATTGACCAAAAACAATTTAATAGTTATAATCCTTCCACAATCAAGAAAGAAGAAAAACAGCCTGTTAATTACACTGGTTATATTAATAAAAATGGACAAAGACAACCTAGTAATTATAGTTATCCATCTATGAAAAATAAAGAAAAACAAACTACTAATTATATGACATCTAAAATGGAAGAAAAACAACCTACTAATTATACTAGACCAACTATTAAAATTGAAGAAAATCAGACTACAAATTATAACCGCCCAGACATTAAAATTGAAGAAAGACACCAACCAATAAATTATTCTCGTCCAACTACTAAAATTGAAGAAAGACAACATCCAATAAATTATACACTTCCAAATAATAAAATTGAAGAAAAGCAACAATCAATAAATTATACACTTCCAAATAATAAAATTGAAGAAAAGCAACAACCTATAAATTCTTCTCATCCAACAACTAAGATTGGAGACAAACAACATACAACTTATACTCGTCCAACAACTAAGATTGGAGACAAACAACCAACAACTTATACTCGTCCAACAACTAAAATTGAAGAAAAACAACCAACAACTTACACTCGTCCAACAACTAAAATTGAAGAAAAACAACCAACAACTTACACTCGTCCAACAACTAAAATTGAAGAAAAACAACCAACAACTTATACTCGTCCAACAACTAAAATTGAAGAAAAACTACCAACAACTTATACTCGTCCAACAACTAAAATCGAAGAAAAGCAACAGCCAATAAATTATTCTAGTACAACTACTAAAATTGAAGAAGAACAATATAATAATTATATTAGTCCTACTCAAAATTTAGAAAATAAAAAGTCTGATATTTCTAATAAATATAAGACATTAAATAAAAAATCAGATGATAATAAATCTAAAATAATAAATAAAGATGTATATCCCATGGAAAATGCAGATACTAAAACAGAAACAAAAATTATTAATAAAACAAATTTAGATAATCAAAATATTACAAATCCTTCATCTACATTTATTTCAGATTCTCAAGATAAAAATAAAGGAGATAAATTTATTAATACATCCCCTGATAATTCTAAAATTAATGAGAATCAAATTAAACCAACTAGCACTACTATTGAAAATAAAGAAAGTGAATTAAATAAAGACAATATTAAAAATGAATTACCAACTCTAAATACAATAATCCAAACTGACAATAAAAATGATTCAAATGCTGTAATTATTCAAACAAATAAATTAGATGATCACTCAACTATTAATCCCTCAATAAATGAAAAACCTCAACCTGATATAAAGGAAAAAAATAAGATAGTCGACACCCCAACTGAAATAAATAATAAAACAAATATTACACCTTCTGCACAAATAAAACCAAGTGAAAATGATATTGTTCCTGAAAAAGATAAAAAATTAGATGAAATTATTAAAGAAAAGGATAATCAAAATGAAGTTGTTGTCAAGAATAAAGAAATTAAAGAGTTATCTCCTAGAGTAGCTTCTAAAATTACAAATGAATATATTAGACATGACAAAGAACCAGAAACTTTAGAAGGTTGGCAAGAATTAAAGCATATATTTATGAAATGGAAAAATATAAATAATAATAATGAAGAATTAATTAAGAATCCTCAATATGTAGCATGGTTCAGAAGAAATTGTAATGATAATAAAATTCCAGAATCAAAAATTGATAAAATAACTGACTTTCTTCATTTAGATATTGATGTTAATGATGAAAATAGTCCAATTAGAATAAATAATTATTTAAATAAAATAAAAAAAGATAGAGAATCACATGAACCAATGCCGTACGAAGAATGGTTTAATAAAAACTGTGAAAAACCATCTATATCAACTAATGATTTTATTCTCCCATTTGAAAAAACATATAACCAGGAAAAACTTGATGAACCTTTAATAAGTCTTAAAGATATTATTGAACAAAAATCAAATATGGATATAAAAGATAATAAAGAAGGAGAAGAAAAAAATAAAAATACTCCTTATAATGAAAAGGAAATGAAATCTATATATAATTTCATTAATGGACTTAAAAATAATAAACAGAAAAAAAATGCCTTATCATCATTGAAGAATAGTGCAGATAATGATATTAAAAAAAATCAAATAGATAAATTAAATGATTTAGTTGAAGCCAAAATGAAGAAAGATGAAATAAGCCAAATTATTGAAAAAAGTAAGAATCCAAAAAAGAAAGAAATATTAAATAATATAGTAGATTTATGGGATGATAAAAATGAAAAAAAAGAAAAAGAATTTTTTGATAATATAGAAAAAGAAACATTAGAACTTATGCCTGAAGAAGATCAAAAGAAAAAAATTAATGATATATTTAATGAAAAAGAAAAAAATAATGAAGATAGAGATAAAAATAAAGAAGAATCAATTAATAAATTAGTTAATATAATGAATAAATTTGATAAAGAAAAAAAAAGAGAAATGATGGAATATTTAAAAGAAAATAATAAAACTCCAAAACAAGAAGAAAAATTAGCAACATTAAATGATATTTTAAATAATAAGGAAAAAGAGGATGGATTATTAAAAATATTTGGAGGAAAGAATGTAAAAGAAAATAATGATAAAAAGGTTCAGTTAAGAAGATTAAATTGTTTAATAGAAAATATAAATTATTTGGATAATTCATCCAAATCTAATATATTACATTATATGAAAGATACTGCCAAAGATAATGAAGAAAAAAAAAAAGATCTCGATTTAATATTAAATAATGTAAATTTAGAACAAGAAGAAGAAGGAAATTCATATAATTCATTAAATACAGGTCATTATGCTAATGATGGATCATTTAGTAATCTGCAGGAATATCAAACTATATATAATATAGATGAAGAAGAAAAAGAAAGAAATTTATCTGTTACGGATATATCTTTGGCTTCAGATGAGAACATAAATTTAGATGAATTAAATTATAGTAATTCTGAATTAGAACCAATTGAAAATATTTCTGTTTTTAATAATGATGATGAGTTAATAGATTTGATAAATGATATTGAAGACGATAAAAATAATAAAAAGAAGAAATTAGACGATGATGAATTCAATTTAATGATGAATGGTATGTTAGATGATATAATAAAAAATAAAGAAGATGATGATAATAAAAAAGAAAATAAAGATGATAAAGATAAAGATGTAAAAGACACAAAAGAGAAAGTAGAAAATGCAGTTAATGTTATTAAGCATTTAAATAAAGATGATCAAGTTAAAGCTATTATTAAATTAAAGAATATAGCTAATAAAGATGAAAAAAATAATGAAATTGTGAAAGGTTTACAAAATAATATGAAAAAGATTTCTAATACAAAAAAATTGATAAAAAATATTTTAGAAAAACAAAAAAAGGAAGATGATGAAGAAAATAAAGAAAAAGAAAAAGAGAAAGAAAAAAATGAAGTTAAAGAAGATGAAAATAAAAAAGAAGAAAAATTAGAAAATGTTGCTGTTGTACTTTTAAATGATTTATTAAAGGGAGAGTCTGATTTTACACAAGATAATTTTAATAATTATTATAAGATTGAAGACAATAAAGAAGATGTAAAAGAAGAAGAAAAAGAAGATAATAAAGAAGAAAAAAAAGAAGATAATAAAGAAGAAAATGACATTATTACTTTCATTGAAAAAGAAAGAATAGATAGGGCAGCAGAAACTTTAAATAATTTAGATAATAATGATCAAACCAAAGTAATAAAAAAATTAAGAGGAAGAATGAAAAAGCCAAAACAAAAAACAAAATTAAATAAATTAATATCGACTTTAAATAATCTTAATAAAATGAAAGAATTAGTAAAGAAAATAAAAAAAAAACCAATCGTAGATAAAGACATTACAAAAGAAACTAAAGAAAAAAATAAAGAAGATGTTGAAAGATTACCAGAAGTTGAATTAAATGAATTAACTAAAGGATTTATGGGAGATTTATATAAGAATCAAGATGATGAACATCCTAAAACCAGGGCAGAAAAAAGAGAGATTGACAAAGAAAAAGAAGAAAGTTTGAAAAATGTAGCAAAGGCAATAAATAGTCTAAATAAGGATGATCAAAAAATAGTTTTACAGCAATTAAATAATAATACTGTTGATAATGAAAAAAATAAAGAACAATTTAATAAATTGGATAATCTTTTAAAAAATACAAATAATTTAAAATCATATATTAATAAATTAATAAGAGAAAAAATAAATAAAGATAAAAATAAAGAAAATGAAATGAATAAGGAAAACCAAAATGAATTAAATAATGATGACTTAAAAGATTTAAATAATAATATTGTAGAGGATTTGTTCCCTGATAATAAAAATGAAACAAGAGTAAGTGATAAACTTTTAGTAAAAATCGAAGATGAAAAAATAAGTAAAGCTGTAGATATAATAAAAGACTTAAATATACCACAAAGAAAAGAAATATTAGAAAATATTAAGACAAAGGCAGCCGAAAATAAAAATTTAGAGAAATACAAAAAAATCATAAAAAGAATTAAAGATAGTAAAGAAATTAATAATATTATTAATACATTATCAAAAGCAAAAGAAGAAGATGATAAAAAAATTGATTTAGAAAAAACAAAAGAAGAAGAAGAAAAAGACATACCTAAATCAAAAGAATTCAAAGATGATGAATTTATAGACTTAGCTGAAAATTTGATAAACATTCTATATGATGAAGATAAATATGTACCAGTAAACAAAGTAGATAAATATATTAATGAAAAAGAAAAAGAGGAGAATATGGATAATGCGGCAAATATTATAAATAGCATGAATAATGAAGATAAAAAAAATATGCTTCAAATATTAAATGATAATGCAGATAATGATGAAAAGAAGAAAACTGTAAAATTATTAACTGATAAAATGAAAGAAAAAGAACCCAATAATGATTTGGATGAAATAAGTATGGATAATGATTCAAATTATAATTTAATTAGACAATTTAATAGAAATGAATCAAGTAGCTCAAGTATTTCAAGTGAATCAAGTAAAGAAAGGGGATTACAAGATGAACAATTAGGAGAATTGGCAAATAATTTCATTGATGATTTATTTAAAGAAGTGGAAGAGCCTAACGAGGATAAAAAAGAGAAAGAAAAAGAAAAAAATATAAATAAAGCTGCAAATATTATTAAAGATTTAAATAAAAATGATCAAACTAAAGTTTTATCAATTTTAAAAGATAATGCAGATGATAATAATAAAAAAGATCAAATTGAAAAAGTCAGTAATTTAGTTCAGAATATGAATGGAATTAATTTATATTTGAAAGGCATTATAAAAAAGAGATTAAACCCTCAAAAACAAACATCTGAATTAGAAAAAGAAAAATTAGATGATTTAACAAAAAGAATGGTTGATAACTTATTCCAAGATGAAACAAAAGATAATATTCAAGATAATAATAATGAGAATATACCACAAGAAACAACATCCACTCCCACTTTAACAGAGGAAAAAATAAATTATTTAGCTGATACAATAAATAAATTACATGATAATGATAAACAAAAAGTATTAAAAACTTTGGAAGATAATGCAAAAAATGACAAAAAACAACAAGCATTATCTCTATTGAAGAGCAAAATTAGAAAAATAAATCAAATAAAAATATTAGTGGATAGTATGAAAAAAGTAGAAAAAGAAAAACCAAAAGAAAAGCCAAAATTAAATGAAGAACAAATCAATGAAATTGCATATAATTTCAGTGCAGATTTATACCACAAAGAAAAAGAACCAAAGAGCTCATTAGAAAATTTAATAATGAATGAAAATAATGAAAATAAGATAGGGGAATTGGCAAAGACATTAAAAAATTTAGATAAAGATGCTCAGGATAAGGCTTTATCAATTATAACTAATAATGCCAAAAATGATGAACAAAAAGAAAAGGCTGATAAATTATCTAATTTAGTTAAGAATATAAAAAATATTAAATCATATTTTGGTCAAATGATTAAAAGTCAATTAAGTAAAGATGGAGAAAAGAAAGATAAAGAAAATGAGGTAATAAATGAGCTTCCAATCGAAGGTGATTTGCATGAAGATGAAATTGCAAAAATAGCAAATAGTTTTTGGTTTGATTTAAATAATAGTGGAGAAGGAAAAGAGAATTCAACTAATGATATCATTAATAATTTTGCAAATATTGTAAAAGAATTTAAATCACAAGACCAAAAAAAAACTATAAATTTATTAAAAGCAAAAACCCAAAAAGAAAATAATAAATTAAAAGAAATTAATACTTTAGAAAATAAGATAAATGATTTAAATAACATGAAAAATGAAATAAAATCATATAAAAATTCATTGTTTATTAATAAAAATGTTTATCCACTTGAAACCAAAGATAAAAAAGAAGAAAAATTAATTAATACATCTCCAAGTAAAGAAAATAAAGAAATTATTATTAAAGAATTAGAACCAGAGAAATTACAACAATTAAGCAATAGTTTCATTGCTGATTTGAATGAAGATGATAAAATCTTAGATTTACCTTCTTCAGTTAAATTAAGAGGGAAATCAAGAAGGAAAAGTGTAGATGATCTTAAGATTAATAACATAGCAAATATTATAACAAAATTAACTGATAGTGATCAAAAAAAAGTAATAGAAAACTTAGAAGGAAAAGTTAAAAATGATAAATTACCAAAATTAATAAAAAGAATAGAAGCAATAAATAAAGTTAAAAATTTATCAAATATTATTAAAGAAAGAAAAAACAAAAAAAAAGAAGAACAAAAAATACAGGAAGATAATATTAAATCTTTATATGATAATAATAAAGAAGAAAATTTACCTGAAGAAAAATTGGATAATCTTACAAATAAATTTATCAATGATATATTTACTGATTCTGATGTATCAAAAGAAGTTGGAACACAACCAGATACTAATAAAGAAAAATTAAATGATTTTATAAAAGATGAAAAAATAAGGGATGCATCAAAAATATTGAATAATTTAAATGATAAAGATAAAAAATTAGTTTTAGATAAACTAACTAACTATGTCAAAGAAAAAGAAAAAGATAATCAAACAAAAAATCAACTATATTTAAAAAAATTACAAAAGTTGTTAAATAATTTAGACAAAATGAAATTATACACAAAAAGAATAAGAGAAAAAATGGATAAAGAAAAAATACAAATTGTAGAGCCTGAAATTGATAATACTATTTCTGAAGAAAATGTTGATGAACAAAAAATTGTTGATGATTTCATAGGATATATAACTGATAAGCCAAATGATGAATTAAAAGATAACGAAGAAAATATTATAAGGATGGCGAACATTATTGTACGTTTTAAAAAAGATAATCAAGAAAAAATAATTAATAAACTAAAAGAAAAGTCAACTACACCTCAAAGCAAAATCCAATTAAATAAATTATTAAAAAGAATCGAATATTTAAATCAAATGAAAAATTTAGCAAAAAAAGTAAAAGAAAGAAAAGCTCTAAAAAAGGCAGAACAAGAAATTAATAACGAAGAAAATTATGGTATCATAGTGAATGATAAAACCGATAATATTAATGGTGATATCATTGATATTTCCGATAAAAATGTTCATGATGAAGTTATTATAAAAAAACCTGAAGAATTAAAAGAAAATGATTTAAATAAATTGACTGGATATTTTATATCAGATATATATGAAGATGGCGATAATAAAAAGTTGGATGAAAAAGGAAATGAAATAAAGGAAAATTCTGTGGAAAAATATAAAAAAATAAAAAGGATGGAAAAAAAAATGAATGATGTTGTTGATACAATAAATATTTTAGATGATAATGATAGACAAAAAGTTTTGGATACCATGAAAGAAAATGCAAAAAATAATGAACAAAAGGTAAGATATAAAAGATTAGTTAATTTAATTTCTAAAGGATATAATAAATTAGAAAGACAAAAACAAATTGTCAAGCAACAAAAATTGAAGGAATTGGAAGAACAAAAGAAATTAATTCAATCAGGAAATAAAATTGAACAAAATGTAGAAAATATAATGCTTAAACAAGAACCAAATCAAAAAGAAGAAACACAAATAAAAGAAGAATTAAATGAACCAAATAAGGTTATTGAAAAAGAGAATATAATAGAAGTGAAAGAAAGAGAAAAAAAAATTGAACCTATTAAAGAAAAAGAGGTTAAAGATAATGAAGAAATGATAGGAGTTAAAATTGAAGATGGGCCAAGTATAACTATAAATGATGATTCTGATATTAAAAAAATTAATAAAGAAAATGGAGAGGTAAATAATGTCATAGAAATAAATAATGATTCAAATCCATTAGAAAACGAAGAAATAAAAAAAGGAGGTACATCAAGTAGATTAAGAGGAAGAAAAGGAAAAGAAAATAATATAGAAAAAGAGATAAAAGGAGAGACACCTGTTTCAGAAATGGAAGATAAAGAAACAGATAAAATAAAAGAAGAAAAGCCAATATCTGAAGTAAAAGAAAAAGAAACAGAAGAAATAAAGGAAGAAAAACCAGTATCTGAAATTAAAGATAAAGAATTAGTGGAAGTAAAGGAAGAAAAACCAGAAATAAAAGAGAAAGAAAAAGAAGAAATAAAAGAAGAAATAAAAAAAGAAAAACAAATATCAGAAATAAGAGAAAAAGAAAAAGAGAACGAAGAAATAAAGGAACAAAAGACTGAATCAGAAGTAAAAGGAAAAGAAAATGAAGAAACAAAGGAAGAAAAACCAGAATCTGAAATAAAAAATAAAGAAATAATGGAAGTAAAGGAAGAAAGGCCAATATCAGAAGAAAAAGAAAAAGAATCTGAACAAATAAAGGAAGAAAAACAAGAAGTAGAAATAAAAGATAAAGAAATTGAAGGAAAAAAGGAAGAAATACCTACTCCAGAAACTAAAGATAAAGAGGAAAAACCAGAAGAAATTAAAAATAAAGAAACTGAAGAAATTAAGGAAGAAAAACAAGAATTTGAGATAAAAGATAAAGAGACTAAAGAAGTAAAAGAGGAAAAACCAGAATTAGAAACAAAAAACAAGGAAACAAAAGAGATAAAAGAGAAAAAACCAGAATCTGAAACAAAAGATAAAGAAAATGAAGAAATAAAAGAGGAAAAGCCAATATCAGAAGCAAAAATTGAAGGAATTGAAGGAGACAAACTAGTATCTGAAGCAAAAGATAAAGAAAAAGAAGAAGTAAAGGAAGAAAAGCCTAAGTCAGAATTAAAAGAAAAAGAACCTGAGAAAATAAATGAAGAAAAACCAATAACTGAAGAAAAAGATAAAGAAATTGCTGAATTAAAAGAGGAAAAACCAGAATCTGAAATTAAAGATAAAGAAACAGTAGAAGTAAAGAAAGAAAAGGCAGAACCAGAAATAAAAGATAAAGAAACTGAAGATGTCAAAGAGGAAAAACCAATATCTGAAATAAAAGATAAAGAAACAGTAGAAGTAAAGGAAGATAAACCATCTGAAATAAAAGATAAAGAAACAATAGAAGTAAAGGAAGAAAAACCAATATCAGAAGTAAAAGATAAGGAAAATAAAGAAATAAAAGAAACAACAAATTTAGAAGAGGATAAAACTAAAGAACAAAAACCAAATGAAGAAATTAATATTAAAGAATCTGAACAAATTAAAATTGAAGATAAAGACAAAGTTGATGATAAGAAAAAAATAGAATTGAATGAAAATGTCCAATTAAAACCAGGGGAAAAAGATACTATAGGAGAAAGAAAAAAAGAAACAGATGACACACCACAAAAATCAGAAGAAAAAAAAGTTGAAGAACCAATTATTATGCCTCAAGAAAATGTAAATATAAATGTAAATGAAGAAGAAAAAGGAAAAGAAAAGATTATTAAAGAAGGAGATGAACAAGAAAAAATAAAAGAAATTATAATATCAGATAAAGAGGAAGTTAAAGAACCAAATGATATAGATAAAAATATTGAAATTGGTGTAACATCACAGATAACTGAGATTAAAAAAGAAGAAATTATTGAGACTCCAGTTGCTAGAATGGAAAATTTAGTAGATGAAAAGAAAGATATAAATATTCCCCAGGATGATACAAATAAAATAGAAGAAACAAAGCAAGAAGATAATATTATTGACCAAAATAAAGAAAATGAAAATAAAGAATTAAAAATAGATAATATAGATGTTAAAATTGATGATAAAAATAAAGAAAATGAAAATATTCCAATTGAACAAAATAAAGAAGAAAAAAAAGATGAAGATATAAATAAAATAAAAGATGAAAAGCCAGAAGAATTAATAAGTGATAAAAAAGATGAAAAAATAGAAAAGCCAATAGAAATTAGAAAGTAATATTATATCAGAAGAAATTAAAGAAGAACCTAAAAAAGAAGAAAAAATAGAAAATAAAGAAGGAGTAGAAGAAAAACCTGTTGAAGTGAAAGAAATATCTAATACTGATGAAATAAAAGAGCGTGAAAATAAAGTAAATGAAGATGAAACTAAAATTAAAACAGAAGGAGATAAAAAAGAAGAAATAATAAAAGATGATAAAAATAATAATGAAAATAATATAGATATAAAAGATCTAAATATAATAGAGAATAATAATGATGTAAAAAACCCTCAAATAGAAGAAATTGACATAACTGATAAAGAAAAGAAAGAACCTAAAGAAAAAGAAGAAAATAAGGAAATAACTATTGAAAAAGAGAAGCAAAGTGAAATTCCAATAATTAGTGAAAATATAACAAATGAAGAAGTTAAAGATAATAAAGATGATCAAAATAAAGAAAAAGATTTAAATGATAAAAATATTCAAGATATAAAAGAACTTGAAGAAAAAGATAATAATAAAGATTCAACTAATGAAAAAGATGAATTAAAAATAGAAAAAAATATTGATATAATTAATAATGAAGATAAAAAAGAAAATATTGAGAGTGATACAAATATAAAACTTGAAACAAATAAAAAAGGAGAAGAACCAGATAAAACTAAGGAAGAAAAGCCTGAAGAATTTAATATTGTTAAAAAAGAAGTCACACCTTTAGAGAGTGAGACAATATCTCAAGAAATTAAACCTGAAACTGATGATAACATTAATAAACAACCTATAATTGAAATAAAAGAAAAAAAAGTAGAAAATGTTGAGCCAAAGACAATTGAAAATTTAAGTGAGATTCATGATATGACTAAAGAAGAGGAAAATAAAGATAAAAAAGAAGAAAAAATTGAGCAGGGAACAAAAGATGTACCCAAACAAGACGAAAAAGAAACTGAAGAAAAAAAAGATAATGCTATTGATGATAAACCAAAAGAAACTGAAGAAAAAAAAGTAAATGAAGAAATTATTGCTCCAGAGGGTAAAATAGATATTAATGATGAAAAAAAAGTTGTAGATAATGAAGGAACAAATGATAATATCAATAAAGAAATAACTGAAGGAGATAAAGTAATAAATGAAAATATGAAAGATATTACAGATTCAAAAGAGCCTGATACAAATGAGGTAAAAGAAATAAAAATTGAAGCTGAGCATATTCCTGAAACAACCGAACAAACTGAGAATATATCCAATCAAAATAATTTAAATGATAAAGTTCCAAAACCAGAAGAAACCAAAATAGAATTAAATAAAGAAATGAAAGAAAAACCTGAAGAACCTAAAATTGAAGAAATTAAAGAAAAACCTGAAGAGAAAAAAACTGATAAATTTGAGGTTTCATCTGGAAAAGAACAATTAAAAACAGATATTTTAGAAAAAGAAAAAGAAAAAGAGAATGAACAACCAATAATAAATGAAGAGGATAATAAAGATAAAGATAAAAAAGAAGATGAAAATAAAAAAGAAAAAGAGCCAGAAATAAGCGAATTATCAAAGCCTGAAGAAAAAAAAGAAGAAATTGAAAGCAAAATAGATGATAAACCAGGAGTAACAGAGGAAAAGAATCCTGAAGAAGAAGCAAAGATACCAAAAGATATAGAAATTAAAGAATCAAAAGAAATTGATGAAAAAATAAAAGAAACTCCTGAAAATGAGAAAAATAAAGATGTTAAAGATGAAGAAATAAATAAAGAAAAAGAAACTGATGAAAAAAATATAGAGAAAAAACCTGAAGAAATAAAAGAACAAGTTACAGAAGAACCAAAATTAGATGAAAAAGAAGTTATAACCGAGCTAAATAAAGAAAATGAAAATATTCCAATTGAACAAAATAAAGAAGAAAAAAAAAATGAAGATATAAATAAAATAAAAGATGAAAAGCCAGAAGAATTAATAAGTGATAAAAAAGATGAAAAAATAGAAAAACCAATAGAAATAGAAAGTAATATTATATCAGAAGAAATTAAAGAAGAACCTAAAAAAGAAGAAAAAATAGAAAATAA
>JAJJLS010047647.1:0-16032 GCA_023783355.1 Polyplastron multivesiculatum
AAAACCTTTATTAAATATAATAATTTTTATTAAATTTTTATTATTTATGCTATTTTTATAATATTGATTACTTTTAAATATTTTGAATATTTTTAAAATTGAAAATTATAATAAATCTAAAAATTATAATTATTTCTAATTTCTAATAAACAAAATTAATCTTAGCATAATCAAGAAGTATTTGATCTCCTTCAAGCAAATTATATAAATCTAAAGCTTGTCCAACTTTTAAAGATCCATCATATTGATCAGTCATTATAGACATCATTTCACCAATTTCAATTTCAAATGAATCAGATTCAGTAAAAAATGGCTTCCATAATTCAGGTCTTAATATCTCATTTAATAAAGTATTATTTTCATTTATTTCATTTTCACCTCTTTTTCCTGTTAAATACCTGGAGATAAATCTTCTTAGGGCTGAACAAAATATAGTTTTTTTAATTATTTTATTACTATGTTTATCTATATTATTAAAATATTGTTTTATTTTTTTTCCCCAAGTTGGATCAATTTTTTGTAAATAATCTCCTACTAAATTTTCTTTGAATGAATCCCAACATAAATGTTCAAATAACTCAAAAATACTAATTAATGTATTTATACTAAAATATATATCTTTATTAATATTTTGAGATGATAAATTATAATCTCCTTTATCATTGTTAGATAACAAATTAAATTCATTTTCTTCTTTTTTATTTTTATTGCTTTTTGGCTCTTTGAAGAACTCTTTAATTTCATCACATATATTCATTTGTTTAGGTAATTTTTTAATTATATTATATAAATTTTCATAATGGTCATAATTTTCTCTCTGAATATAATCAATTAATAGTTGTAAAGAAAATAATATTTTTTTAATATTTTTTTTAATTGTATTTTTCTTTTTATTAATTTCATCTTCTTTATTTATAAAATCAAATATATATTTAATTTGTTCCTTATTTAATTCTCTTTGAGGATATTTTTCATTGAAATTTGTTATAATACTGCTTTTATTTCCTCTGAATCCTTCATATTTATAAGTAACAAACCTTAATTCATCTGGTTTAAATTTTCTCAGTCCAGGTAAAAGCAAACTACCTAATTCTTTTTCAATATTTTCATAATTATGTTCAAATAAGCCAATATTATTGAAATTAATTTTTTTTTCTGTTTTGAAAATATTAAAAATATTTGGTATTGTATTTTTAACTATAATATCATTTAAGATATTATTATTTATTCTATTTAGATCTATTATTTCATTTAAGGAAGCATCTTGAATCATAATTTCTTGATTCAATTGATCTTTAAAGCAAGATAATATTTGGCTTTTTGAATTAATTATTTGATTTAAAAAAGTATTTTGAAATTCAATTAGTTTTTTATAAATTGCAGCAAGAACCATACCATAACCAAATTCTCCTTCATCCACTAAGAAATATGAAATAGGCGAATTTACATTAATTTCAGTAAAATATTTTACTCCATTATTTTTAAATTGTTTACATCCATAATTTTCTATAATTGGTCTAATTTTATTCCAGGATTCAATAAAATTATATAAATCATCTTTTATTTCATTATAATTAAATTCAGATTTTAGTTTAGTATTATTTGCTGATTCTCTTGAATATTTAAAACTACATTTTTCCAATAAATAGTTTGCTAATTTATTAAATTTTGGTATTAATTTTACTAATTCAATTTTATCCATATCTTGAGTAAGTATTATTTTAAGTAATGGATATTTATCTTCAGTATTAGTCAAAAATGTAAATTTCTTTTTAAAAGTTTCAATATCTGGAGTAATTGTATTCATGAAAAATTCCAAATCAGGATAACTATTTCTATCGTATATATAAGGTGGGAATTTTTCATAGATTATTGCCATATCTGAAAGTGGTTCAAAATTCATTAAATTGGAATTTATATCTTCATATTCTTTAATTCCTTTCGAATTCTTTAAAATTTCATTTATTTTATTTTCAAATAAATTTTCAAAATATTTACATTTTTCTTCAGTTTCAAAAAACTTGATATTATTAAATAATTGATATACATTTGAGTATATTAAATTTAAAAATATTTGAGGACTTTTGATTTTTTTTTCTTTTAAAAGTTCATCTAATATATCCCAATCAGTTTCTATTGATTCAAATATATTCATGTCTTTAACTTGAAATATACTAAGATTATTTTCAGATATATAATTAAATATTTTACTTATAAATAAATGAGAATAATAAATAAAATTGAGAATTCTATAAGAGATTTGCGTTAAATCTCTAACTTTTTCTCTTTTTAAAAAATCTTCTTTTGTTGGTCCCATTGGTCTTTTTTTATCAATATATCTTTCTTCTTTATTGCTTTCTTTCAAAACTATATTATTATAAAATTCATCAAGTAGCATATTATTCATTCCTTTATCAGCATAACTAAGATCGAATTTTTTCTTTCTTGAATCTGAATTAAGAAATACTCTCATATGACCAGGCCTTCTATATAATTTATGATCAGTTCCACCAATATTTTCATTACATATAGGACATTTAGAAATTACAGTTGGAAAAGTACAATTACCCACTGAATAATGATACCCACATGAACAAATATAAGCTCCATAGCTTAGGGGGTCTTTTATTAAATTTTCTTTCATTATTTCATAAGATTCTCTGAAAATATTAAGACATGAAGGTTTTCCTGGAATATAATTTTCAGATAAAGTTTTAAAACATTGATTTGATAAAAGATTACTATAAAAATTAGAATAATTATTATTAAGAGAGATTAAGCAAAATCTTAATCCATAAATAAATATTTCATACTTTTTTAAATTTAGTCTATTACCCATGAAGTTTTTAACACTTTTAAAAAATTCATTTGGTTCCAAAAGTTGAAGAAGTTTTTTTGTATTTTCATTAATAGTTGGTAAATTCTTTATTTGATCTTTTAAATAATTATAAATAGAAGTATTTTCATCAATATAAAAATCATTATGAAAATTTTGAAACAGAAAATTATTAACATAAAAACAAAAGTAGAAATCAATTGTATTTATATTATTCTTATCAGTAATAAAAGAATAAAATTTATTTTGATTAAAATTTTTAATAGAAAAATCTTGAGAAAATTTGAAATACTCATTTTTATAATTAAAAGGAAAAAGATTATAATCATATAGTTTTTTATTTAATTCTAATTTAAAACCTTGGAATTTTGAATTAAAAGGAATTTTTTTGCTATTAAAATTAAATTTAACAAATTCATTTTCATTATCAAAAGTTTTGGAATATTGTTTTAATATGTAGTATTTGACCATTCTCCTTAATTTATTGTCTTTGCTATATATTATATCATTTATATCTTCCCATATAAATACTTTATGTAATATATTTTTATTTATATATACATAATTAGTAATATATTTTTTAATATAAGATATTGAATATAATTTTCCTAATTTATTCAAATAATTGACTTTATTTCCTATATTATTATTTCCATTTATTTCATCATCTAAAAACAACAACGATTCTTCTAAATAGTCTAAGCTTGAATTTCCTATTATTTCTTCCTCTTTATTTTTTGCTTTTTCATTTCCTTTTTTAATTTTTTTGAAATATAATTCACATAAATATTCAAAAT
The DNA here is from genome assembly GCA_023783355.1 of Polyplastron multivesiculatum. Taxonomy (NCBI): domain Eukaryota; phylum Ciliophora; class Litostomatea; order Entodiniomorphida; family Ophryoscolecidae; genus Polyplastron; species Polyplastron multivesiculatum. Next base: position 3,634 of record JAJJLS010047647.1, read on the forward strand.
AATATAATATTATTTGATCTAAAACTTGATTTGGCTTATTTATAACTTTTAGTAATGGATATTGCGGAGCTTTATCATCTTTTGCAAATTTTAAAAACTTTTCTTTTCTTTCTTCTTTACTTAATTCAATATATAAAGGTTGTAACTTATCTGGCATATTTTTATTATCTTTACCATCATTAAATAAAATAACTAATAATGGCAATGACTTTTGCAAAATAATTGGGTTTGGCTCTCTTTTTACCTTAGATTTTTTATTTATTTCAGGTATAATTAAATTTAGAATTTTGGTTTTGTATGAAATATTTTTTATGTTCAAAAATTGATTAATAATTAAATATATAATCAATTCACCAAATTCATTTGAATCTTTTCCTAGTATTTTTCCTAATAATTCCATTAATAATAAGAAATTATTAAATAAATATTTGAAATTTTTTTCATATATATATTTTTCTTCACTACATATAATATTTGTAATAGCATTAATATTTTCTTTTGTGATTAATTGATTATTTTGCTTTTTATTTAAAACTTCAAATATCTTTGACAAATTTTTAATCATGAATAATTCTTTACTATATAGTAACATTTTTTTCTCAAGTAAATCACTAATTTTACTTATTCTTTCTATATTTTCAATAGGTATGTCTCCAAACTGTTTTAATAAATTTTTTTCGTTATTATCATAATCATTTATGATATTATTATTTAATATAGTAAAGTCATCTATATTTATATCATCATCATCTTCTTCTAAATCTGAATCATCATCATTTAAATTTATTTTATTTTCATTTTTATTAGACTCAAAAATATTATATTTATTATATTGTTTAGTTATACTATGAAGTAAAGATTCATAAACAATAAAAAATGATTCTTTGACTATACGACAATAATCTGGATTTCTTTCTGATATTTCATTTTTTATATCTTTATTTATAATAATATCCTCAAATATTTTTATTAGATTTGGGATATATTTACTCATATATGAAAATATTTCAAGTAAAGTCAATATTTCATTTTGATATCCAAATAAAAATCCTAATATTTTAGCGATCATTAATCCAGTTTTGCTTTTATTTTTATTATCTTTTATATTATTTTTAAATAAAATATCATTTAATTTCAATAATGAAATAGTTTTATTTTTATTGGCAAAAGCGAAATTATCTTCTTGTGTATTTAAAAATCGTAATTGAACCAAAATATCAATAAATCTATAAAAATCATTAAAATTATCTCCGTTTTCAAATCTTTTACCATCTAATAAATATAATAATAATAAATCTTGATATAATGATGCTATTAAATATTTATCATCAGAAAAAATAATATCTTTTATCACTTCTTGATTTATCAATTCTATATATATGTTTTCATTTAATTGATTTAATTTATTATAATAATCATTAATAGTTTCCTCAATCAATGAATTATCTTTAATTACATCAATTAATTTATTTTCATTATTACTATAATTGAATGTTATTTCATTTTTTATATATTTAAATATTTTACCTATTAATATATTTTTACTTATATATGGTATTTTTATAGATAAAATTATATTTAATTTATTTTTCATATTGAAATTAGTAGATATCTTATTAGTTAATAATTGATTTTCTAATTCATTATCTATATAATATTTAATAATTTTATCCGTAATAATTTTTTTACTCAACATTTCGTTATTAAAACAAATACTATGTAAAATTTGACTTTTTTCTAAACAATAAATGATTTTAACTAAATAAAACTCAATTTGTTCAACAATTATTTTTTTAAAAAGTTCAATAAAATCAGTATATCCTTTATTATCTCTTTCATATATTATTTTATTATATTTTTTATTTTTTTGACTTTTTTTATCTTCTTCGATAAAAATAGGTCTAAGAATTTCTTTTGCACCAATACATAATTTAAGTAAAGATTTTTTTAAAATATTTTGTATATATTTATTATTTAATATTTTTTCTATCATTTTTTGTCTATAATTTTGACTATTCAATTCTGATGATTCATTTTTTGAAAATTCATATAACATAAAACGGAATGAAGTGTCTATATTTTTTTCAAGTTCATCTATGAAGAAAAATTCGAACAAATCGTTATTTTTCATTGTCAAAGTTTTTATAAAATCATAATCTTTTGCACGTAAATTATCTATGAATACATGATGACAATTATTTGTTAATTTAGATATCATCCCTGGGGATAATACATTTTGATTATTATTTTCTTTTTTATTAAAGTTATTTTTATTATTCAAATCATTATCTTCTCTTATTAAATATACAATAAAAATAAAATATTTTTTGCTTATATTAATTTTATTTTTGTTATATTTATTATTATTTTTGAATTTTGATATACAATCATCTATTAAATAATTTATTTGATTCATTTTATTTAAATCATTTTCTTTATTCCTAAATTTTATAATAAATAGATTTTTATTTTCCTCATTTAAATATTCATCAATTATTTTTTCTAAATCAAGTATAGATTTAATACTTTCAATATATATCTCTTTTGTATTTTTTGCTTCGAATGAGATATTCATATCATTTATGTCATATATTCTATTATAGTTTTCTTCTTCATTTAAAATATTTTTTCTCTTATAATTACTTATTTCATTAATATCTTCATTCATAATATCATAATTTTTATTTATTTTATCATAATCATTTATTTCATTTGGATCTTCATTTATTATATTAATATTATCTTCATTTTTATTTTTCTTATCATTAGAAAATAATAAATCATCACTTATAGAAGAATATGTATATATAATATTTTTTTGTTTTGACATTTTATTATTCACAAAATCAGATAAATTAGAAGGATGGTATTTTGAATATATATCTAATATTTTATCTGCAATTTGTTTTTTTTGTTCTTTAAAACCAGAAACAAAAATGGAAGCAATTATTTCTTCAGTAAAAGTAGGTACAATAATCTTTAATATTTTGTAAATTATATCTAAATTTTTATGTAAAAGTTTTTTTTGTTTGGAATATTTATAAACTAAAGCCTCAAGTTCTTCCAAATTGAAATTGATTAAATATTTATTTAAATTAATTTTACATTTTTCAAAGTTTATTATACTCATAACTATATTATATATTTCATTAGCTATATTTTTCTCTTCTTCATTTAATAAATTATCTAAGTTAAATATATGCTTTTCAAATCTATTTAAAAAAGGGGGATCCTCATAACAAACATTTTTTTCATTCATTAAAACTATTGTTTTGAATTTCTTATTTATAATTGTTAACGGATTCCAGAGACCAAATGATATTCTTGTATAATATTGATTATTAATTTTAGTAAAATCTTGATTTAATAAATCATATAAAGAAGTATAAATAATATCTAAACTTTTTAAAACTAATAAATTATTTGTTTCCATTTCATTTTTTATTGAACTCAAAATATTTTCTCTATATTCTTCATCATTATCTTTTACAAATGTACTTCCTATTAAATATCTGGTTTCAAATTTGTTATTCATATATTCATCACTATTTTTTTGAATAATTTCATCTATTAAAAAGTTAATTAAATCTAAATCTATATTATTTTTTGTTATTAGTAATAAATATCTACTTTCATAATCAAATAAATTTTCTGATATACATTTCATAATATCATAATTATTATCTATTTTATTTTGAGAATCTGTATTTTGATTTTCAATTTGAAAATATTTAGTTTTAAAATCATATACAGATGAAGGTAATCCTCCAAAATTTCTTTCAATATGTTTTATAGCAATATTATTTAATATATTCTTTATATTTGATATATTATCATTGTTATCTATAGAGCTTAATTCTCTAGTGGTTGATTTAATAATATTATAAAAATCTCTTAATCCATGGAAATTAACATCTATTCTATCATCTCTTTTTTTTTGTTCAATATATTCATAATATGCTGTTGTTAATTTATCAAAAAATGTTATATATTTATTTGCAATTTTTTCATTTATGGATAAAGCTATTTCAAAAGAAGTTTTTTTTAAATCTTTAATATCTGGTTCTTGAATTACATTGAAAATAGCTCTATTCATTTTTGAGGCATCCAAAGACCAATTTGATATTCCTAGAAATGCTACTTTTGAATTTTCATTATTATTAAATAAATTATCTCCTGAATTATTAATTTCAAAATCAAAATACATTTCAAGCTCAGAATGAATAACTTTTAATGGATTATTTTTATTTATTTCTGCTAATCCAATTTCATCAATATAAACCATTGCAATTATATCTTTATTACTTTTTTGATAATTTTTGGCTTTTTTGAAAACTTCTTTAATTTCCTCTGCAGTACTATTTAAAGATCCTTGATATGGAAAAACTACTAATTCTTTTGTTTGTTTACATAATTTAGTTTTACTAACCATTCCTTTTAGAGCATTTTGTAATAATTTTTGGCTTAGTGATTTAGTTGATCCTGGTTTACCACAAATTATAAGGGGAATTTTGTTTACTGTGCAAAAATATAATGAAAATAAATTTTCTAAAAGTGCTCTATTTTTTGCTATACCTTTTGATAAAATTTCATTTTCTTTAGTTTCTAATATATTTTGTGCAATATAATTCTCTTCTAATTGTGGTACAATCAAAAATTGATTATTGAAATAATTTTCATTATCTAAATATTTTAATAATTCTTTACGAGATTCATTATCTGGCAATCTTAAATAATAACAGATATATAATGATAAATTAACAGCGCATTTATATATTTCAAAATTATTTTTAAGAATATAAAAATAAATACTTTGGTCTTTTGAATCCATCTCATTTTGTTTATTTAATAAATAAGCTACGAAAAATTTAAAAAATATTACAAATCTTTTAACTTCTCTGAGACTTACTGATGAAATATCGTTTGTATTTTTAATATAGGATTGGCATATTAAAATTGAATTAATAGCTAAATTAATGATAGTTTCAGATTCTTTTTTTATTGTTTTTATCATTATTTTTTCCATCATTTTTCTAACCATTATTTGAATATATTTTTTTTCTTCTTCCAAAGATAAATTCCCAAAATCTAAAACAAAATTAAGCATGTTATTAGGTAATGGATATACAGTATATACCAATTTTCTTTTTTCTTGTCCTTTATGGATTAATGTATGATCTATTTTATTTAATTCTCCCATAGCACGATATGGATTACATGCTGCTAAAAATACAAATTTTTCTGGTATTTTTTTACCTAAATATGTTTTTTTACATAATATTTCTGATAATAATCCCATACTATTACTAGCATTAATTTCATCAAAGAAAACCCATATTTTTTTCTCATCAATTGATTTTTTAAATTGTTCAATTAATTGCTCTTTAGTTTTATTCTGTGATAACAAATAATTATTTTGTTGTTCAGGAGTAAATGAATTAAATTCATCAAGAGCTGAAGTAAGTTTAGCATTATCCTCAAGGTTAGCATCTTTAATTAATTGATCAATAAAATTAATTATTTCTTTATCTTCAATTCCTGAGTGGATATTTAATATTTTTAAATTAGTATTTAAATATCCTTTAAATATAATATTTGCCAAAATTTTAATTAAACTTGTTTTTCCACATCCTGTTTCTCCCATTAAAATTACAGGAATATCTGCGTTTATTCTATTATATATTAAAATCATTTTGATAAAATTATCAGGTGTTAGAGCATATTCAGTTAATATTCTATTAATAACATCTAATGATAATCTTCTCCCTTTAATATAATCTAGCAATTCATCCATTAATTCTGGAGATGACATCTCAGTTGGATATTTTATATAATTATATTTACTTGATATTTCTCCTTTTTTAGGAACTTTTAATAATTTTTGTAAATTAATTAAAAACATTTCTTCTTCTGAATTTTTTTGGCATGTAGGTATAATTTTACAGTTATTCCCTCCTTTTTCAAATAACAATAAGCTAGGACGGATTTGATCATATCTAATTTTTGTTATTTTTTCTCTTTTTTTTAATTCTTCTGTTAATTTTTTTCTCTGATTATAATCTTGCATTTGTATTATTTCTTTTGTTCTTTCTTGACTTTTCATTATATTTTCTGAAAATCCGTTTGTAAAGAAAACAGCATGATCAATTAAATTTTGTATAATTTTTTCTCTAATTTCAATTATATTTTTATAATTTTTCATTTTTAATTTTTTTGAGTTAGAAACAAGATTCTTTGGGTCTAAATATGTATTTTGATGAAAACTTAAGAATTGGCCAAATAATAGTTTAATAAATATATTTTTTTGATAAAAATTTGGTAAATGTACTTTAGATAAAAATTCATTTAATATATTATTACATTCTAAATTGGATAAACTATCTGTTGAAGTAATTATAATTGGTGTAGAATTTATAGTTTTATTTTTATATAATTGTAGAGTTTTTGTAACTAATTGTAATTGTGAATCAGATATTTTTTTAATAAATTCAAAATCAGGGTTCATTATTAAATTCTTTTTTTCTTGTTCACTCATTTCTTCATAGAATGCCGTTAAGTTAGCAAGTAATAAATCTATATAATTTTGTTGTTGGAATAATGTAAATATAGAATATTTATTAATATAATTGTTAATATTTATTGATCCTACTTTATTTAAAGATTCATATGGTAATTCAATTAATATAGTAAATTTTTTTGGAATATATATAATTTTATCACTATTTTTAGAACTCATTGAATATTTTTTGAAAACTAATAATTCAAATAAAAATTCTTTTAATATATCATGCTCATTTGTCTGACTTAAATCAATATTCAAAAAAACTTTAGTCAAATTTTTTATATTTAATTTTTGGATAGAGCCATATAATCTTTTATATATAGATTTTCTCGTTAAATTTCCTCCTAATGGCAAATATATAGTGTTTGACTCAAAAACTCCTTTTAAATTTCTTATATATCTTGATTTTCCAACTCCTGAGGAGTCTGATCTTACAATCAAGAAATTGTCAAGACTTATATAACATAATTTATCATCATTCAAATTATTATCAATATCATTAAAATAAAGAATATTTATTGGGTGATCAGGGGAATCATAATTTTTCAAAGCTCTGAATATTTCTGAATTTGATTCTGTATTAAATATAATCAAAGAAGAACTCATATCTTTATTTTGAATATAAAGATATGTTGTTAAATTTTTAATAGTATTTATTAATGTATTTCTTTGTTTTGGTTCAAGAAAATTAGAATTAACTATTACAAATAATATATTTTTTTCACATAATATACTTCTATGTAAAAATGATATTATTTCTTCTTCAGTTGTATCATTTCTACATAATAAAATAGTACTATATAATGGTAAATTGTTTGTAAATTTATTATAATAAGCTATTATTTCTTTTTCTGAATTATCAATACTTGACAAATGTAAATATATTCCTTTATATTCTTCATTTTTCTCATTTTTTATTTTAATTGTATTTAAATAAAATATCATATTACTTTCAGCAATTTGATTACTTACAAAAACTAATAAACAATAATTACAAACATTATTGATCATATCTTCAAATAAATTTTCTGAATAATTTTGATATTGGGGAGGATAACTACTATTTATTTTTCCATTAGATATTAATTGAAATAATGAATCTACATAATCAGAACCTTCTTTATATCTTATATAATTATATAATAAACTTATTTGCTTACCATAAAATAATCTTATCACTTCATTATCTTTATAAAATTGTTCGAAAGAATGATTTTGTATATTTCTTTGTTCAATTAAAGCATTAGTTAAATCTTTTATATTTTTAAATATTTTTTTATTATCATAATTGCAATTTATTTTTTTATTTTTTATATTTATTATTATATTTATTTTATCAGGATATCCAGTTTTTTCCAAATCCTCAACTGTTTCTAATACTTTTTTGATATTATTAAATATTTGTGTAAATAATAAAGCATCTTGATAGATTTTTATATTTTTGTTTATTGTTAATAATCTTTCTCTTAAATTTTCTAATTCTTTATATGAAATGTGAATTTCTTTTATATCATTACTATTTTCAATTTGATCATAATAGACTGCAAATAGTAAATATTTATTTTTAGTTTTATTATAATTAATTATAAAATCTGAATTATTCAAAACCTTTGTAATTTTTTTGATTGATACCTCAGGAGAAGCTATTATTTCATTTAAAATGGATTTGATTTGGTTAAATTTATTCAAATAATTTATTAAGCTTTTCATATATAATTTATTATTGTTTAGCTCATTTATAAATTGTGAAGCAAGTTCCTTTGGAAGATCTATAATTTTTTCATTATTTATCATTTTTTCAACATTTAATGAAAAAATATTCATTTTTTCTAAGCATAAAATAAAATCATCTATATCGTTATCTTTTAGTATAGTATTTTCAATTTCTATACAACTATTATTAAAGAGATTTTTAATTTCATTACTTTTTTTCAATTTGGCATAATATATCGCCTCAGGTTTTTCCATTAAAGTCAAGAAAAATTTTTCTATTAATTTTTCTGATTCATTTAAATTTATATTTTTATTATTTGAATTACCTTTAATATTTATTCCTAAATTATATTTATCAATTTTATTTATTATTTCATTAATCTTCATTATTGATATATATTTTGTTTTTAAATTTTCAATAAATTCATTTAAATTTTTCATAAATTCAGAGTTATTTAATTTATTATTTATTTTTTCATTAAAAGTATTATTATTTATATTTATATTTTTTTTACTATTTATATTATCTGTTTTATTATTCATTTGTTCTAAATCATTTTTTAATTTTTTAGATGACAAAAAATTTTCCTCAAAATCTAACAAACTCCAATCTTCATTTAAATTTTCTTTTTTTTCTTTTATTTTATTATTTTTTTGTATGAATTGTTCCTCTAATTTTTTTTCTTCTTTATTTACATATATATAACTATCTGGATTTAAAAATATATTTATAATATGTTTTATTCCTTTACATTTTAGTAATAATGTTTCTTTTTTTGTTAAATTTTTGACAAATTCTACAAATTTATCTTTGTTTAAATTTTTACATATTTCTATATCTTTTTCATTTTTACTATTATTGACAAAAAAATTTATAATAAAATCTATTTCTTTTTTTAAAATATCTCCACCTTTATTTAATTCTATATTATAAAAATAATATATTAAAGGATTCATAAATGTTTCCAAATTACTATTATTAAATAATTCAAATAAAGATGTTAATTTATTAAATGTTGATAAAGTCAAATCTATTTTTTGATTAATATATTCATTTTCTAAAAGATTTCCTAGATTTACTTTAATATTTGGATCATTTAATTTCTTGTTCATTTCTTCATATATTTCAAGAAAACATAAAGAATTTTTTAATAAACATACTTTATTTGAATATTCAAATAAATTTTTAAATTTTTCTATTTTTACATTATTTTCATCTTTAAAAAAATCCTTTATTTTAGTTTCTTTTAATTCATTTATTAATTCCTTTATTTCCTTTATATCATTATTTATTTTTTTATTTTCAACAAATAAATAATATTGTAATAAAATATCTAAATTGTCAACTATAGTTTTACAATTCATATATGCATTTTTTAATTCATTATAAATTGATTCATATGCTTTTTCATCATTTTGATTTTGTTCATTTTTATTATTATTTTGTTTTTTAATTCTTGAGCATATAGTAAATTTATTTATGATATTTTGTTTATTTTTTTCAATATTTATACCATTATTAAATAAAATATTTGCATCTTTATATATTATATTCTTTTGTTCAATATCTTTGATTATAAAATTTTTAACAATTTTTCTGGTACTAACTAAATAATTACTATTATTTTTTTTCTCATCAAATTCTTTTTTATATTTATTAATTAAAAAATTATATAATTCAAATTTAATTATATTATTATCTGCCAATAAATCTGTTTTAGTAAAAATATAATTATCTAAATTATTTAATAATTGTTCAAAATCTAAATGTTGAGAATCAATTTTTACATTATTTAAAAAATATATTAGTAAATACATATTATCAATTTTTAGATTTGAATTTTTAATATAAAATGAAAACAATTTATTTTGAACATTAAATGGTATACTATTATTATTTTCAATATTATAATTATTTATAAAATAAATATATAATTGATTTAATATTTCAAATCCATATATTATATCATTTTTAAATTTTATTTCTTCCATAAAGAAATATTCTAAAAAAGAAAGAAATTTATCAATATCATAATGTGTCTTAATACATAATTGAAATAATATATTCATATTATTAAATATATTTATCTTATCTTTTTCATTTTTTAAAATATTGATATCAATTGTTCCTATATTTCTCTCTACCCAATTAATGATTTCCTCTGTAGAATGATAATTATAATTAGAAACAGGCAAAATTTTGTAAAATAATTCTAAATATAAAATATTATCTAACTTAGACCCAAAAAATGCTATATATTTTTTTGTATCATTATTATTTTTGCAAAAAGGCTTCCATAATTCATATTTAATAAATAAATTATAAAGTTCATCATTTTCATTCAAAAACTTTTTTATTTCAAACCCATTTAATATATTGAAATCTTCTTCATTTACCTTATATAATTCATCATTAAAATATTCATCCTCATGCAAATTGTTAATTAAATTAATATTATCTAAATTATTCTTTTTTACCATTTCAATAATATTCAAATGAATTAATTTATTAATATATTTAAGTAGACTTTCCATTAAATCAGGATTTATTTTTTTTTCTTCAAAATATATTTTTTTCATTATAAATAAATTATCATAATTTTCTTTTGAGCCAATATAATTTTCACACAATTTTATATAACTTTTTATTATTTCAGAAAAATCAAAAATTGATTTTATATTTAATTCTTTCATAATGGATAATTCAAATTCACTTATTTTTAGATGAAAATTATGAAATAAAAGTGGTGTTTCTTCTAATTTAATAATATCTTCAAATTTTATTGGTAAATCTACTTTTTTTGAATCATTTTCTTTTATTAATTTCTTAATATTATTAAAATGATTTATAATTAATTTTAATTTATCAAATAATGAATCGCTTTTATTAAGAATTGATAAGAACTCATTTAAATCTTTACTATTATCAAATAAAATGTTTGTTAGTTTTTCTTTTATTTGATTATTTTTTGGTTTATATAAATCGCAGTTATATAATTTTGATAACATTAATCTTTTTTGTTGATTATTTAAATAATTCATTAATTTTTCATCATCTTCATAATATCCATAAAATATATTAATAAATTTTTTAAATTTATCACATGTGATATTGTCCTCTTCTAAAGTTTTAATTAAAATTGAATATTCTTTTAATTTCTCAGTATCAATTACATTATAAAATATTAATTTATTGCATAATAATAATTCAAATAAATTTATAAATTTATCAATACATTTATTTATATCTATAAAATTTGAATTACTATCTTTACTTTTAATATAAATATCATAATATATTATTTTGGTAATTCTTAATAATTTAACAAAATCTATTTTTGTTTTATTTTTAATATGATTATTTTCAATTTCTTTAAATGTATCTAATAATAAACTACTTAAAAGTATGATATAATCATCAGTTCCATTACTTTTTATTCCTTTTAAAAAAAGATTAAATTTTTCTTCAAAATTTATTTTATTTTGTAGAATGGAATTTTCCTTCATTTCTATTAAATTTGTTTGAATATTGATAATTGAATCTTTTATTAAAGCATCATTGCTTATTGATTTATCTTTTCTTAATTCACCAATTTCGAAATTATAGATGAAATGTTTTCTTGGAATATTTATTATATTTTTAAAATCATAATCTATTAGGCAATCATATATATATATTTTTGAACCATCTTTAATTTTAAATAAAATATTATTATTATTAAATGTTTGATTTTCTGATAATTCAAAAGAAATTAAATTTAATTTATTTAAATATAATGTTTTATCTATTTGTATTTCCTCACAAAATAGTTCTGTATGTTTGAGTTCATTTAAATTTTGATTTTTATTTTTTGAGTAAATAAAATCTATATTTCTTTCTTTATAAAAATCTTTTTCTATTGATGTAATAAAATATATTTCAATTAATGATTTGTTTTGTTCTATATCTATTTCCATTTTTTAATTAATTAAATAATTTAAAAATAAACTCAATTAAATTTTTTTTTGTATAGAAGAAAATTATTTGTAATTCTCATTATTTATTGGCTAAGTTAAATATTTTGATTTTTTAAAAAAATTATAAATATCTATAATAATTTTAGTCAAAAATGAAATTAAACCAA
>JAJJLS010047648.1:0-14936 GCA_023783355.1 Polyplastron multivesiculatum
TTTATCTAAAAAATAATAATAATTTTAAAAATTTATTGTATAGATAGATGTATGCATTGTTTTTTAAAAAATAAAATTAATCAAAAATAAAAATATTTTTTAAATAAAATAAATAATGGAAATTTTACTTGATCAAAATTTTCAAAATAATAATCTTTTTGATAAAGAATTAAATGATTATATTAATATTGAAAAAGAACATGACAATATTATAAAATTTTATTTTGTATGTTGCATTAATAAAAATTTATGCAATACAAGATTTAAATTATTTTCAAAGACATCAGAAGTGAATATATCAAAAGAATTTGTTAAAACTTATTCTATAACTCCTGGATATATTTTTATAATATGCTCTTTTAATCAAATTAATGAATTTAAAATACCAGAATCAATAGATTTATCAATTTCATTAGAAAATGATGGAAATAATATAAATTCTTTAAGCATAAACAAGATAAAAATTAATCCAAAAGAAACTGTCTATATTTTTGATTCAATTGATAATAATTATATAAATTTTTTATGTCATTTAAATATAGGAAGAATATTCACAATTTATTTTGATTATTTAGAAGAATTAGAAAATCAAAAAATAAATGATATAAATAAATATAAAAAAAAATTGATAAATAATTACATAACTATGATTAAAAAAAGATATTCAAGTGAATCAATACTTTTTTCTTCTCTTGTAAAGTTATTTATTTTATGCTATTATAGTGATAAGGAAATTATTTCATTTTTAGAAATATTTTTTAAACTTAAATACCAAAAAGATAATTTCGAACAAACAGCAAAATTTACTAATATTTTATATAATTATGAACATGATACAGATAAATTTTTATCTCCTCTATATAATTCGATAAAAGCAGAAGAAAATCAAAAAAAGAAAAATAAAATAATGGAAAAAATGGACAACCATAAAAAAATGTTAAAAGAATTTATAATTACATATTTTATATATTATGAGCATAATAAAATAAAAATAGAATTCAACAATTTTAAATACTTTGAAGATTTATTAATGAAAATTTTAGAAAAAGAAAATGATATTATTAGATACTCATCATTTATTATTGATAATATTGATATTTTTTCTGAAATTTTTTCAATTAAAAAAAATAATATTGGCTATAATCAAAATATAATAAAAGTAGAAAATAAATTTGAAATTAATATAGAAAATTATGATAAATTTAAAGAAATTTATAATATATTATTAGAAAAAGAAATTAAACATAATATATTTTTTGATTTTTCAAAAGTTATTGAAAAATATATAAAAATCTTTGAGAAAAATTTAGATTATTTGAAAGATTTATATATACTTTATAAAAAAGAATTAAATATAATTAATAATAATAAATTACTCCATAAATTAATAAATAATATTCATAATCAAGGAATTAAATTAAATAAAAATGGGCAGATGAAAAATAAGCAAATAATTGATTTTTTTCATTTTTTTCTTGAAAATAAAATAGAAATTGATTGGAAAATAAAAGATGATTTATTTATGCTTAATGGAATTGATATTAGTTCAAATGATGATACTTTATTAAATGAGATAGAACAAAAACAAATATATAAATACTTTGAGAAAGAAAAAAATAAATTTTTACAATTTTTTACAAAAAAAATAATATATATTAAAGATTTTAATATTTTTTTTCGAATAATACCAATAAATAATTATAACGAAAATTTATCTTCTATATTAATAGATTGGATAAAAAATAATATAACAACTTTCTCAATTAATACTTGCACTAAATTTGAAGAACATATAAATATTTTTTTTTCAATTTTATCAAAATTTGAAAATGAAGGCATAAATGATTTAATAAATTTTTTCATAAAAAATTTGGGTGATTATTGTACAAAATTATTTATGTATTTATTAAATAATAATGAAAATTTATCTTCTTTAACAAAAGAAAGAATTATTATTTTTTTTACTTCTTATCAAACTGGAAAATTGGATGAAATTAAATATTTTATAAAAAATTTAGAAAGAACAGAAGATTTCATAATAAATACTTTTTATAATCAAATAAATAATTTAGTTATAAATGATATTGATTTTTATTCAAAAGAAAAAAAAAATAGTTATAAATTACTTAAAAAATTATTAACTCGTAAAAATGATTTTATTATAAATAGAAATGGAAATTATTTAACAAATACAATTAAAAAATGTAAAAATTTAATACAAGATTTAGAAGAGAAAAATATAACTTATAATGATTATATTAGAAAAGATTATATTATTAAAGACGAAAGTAAATTTACCAAAAGAATTAAATTAATTTTATTCTTCCTCGAAGAAAAAGCAGAAAATAATATCGAAAAAAGAGCATGTGATATTTATGTAGATTTATTAATAAAATATAAAGAATGGAAACAATATATTGAGAATTTAAAAGTAGTTAAATTATATTACGAAAAATTTTTTAATAAAAATAAAGAAGAAACTAAAAATAAAGTTATATTAGAATCATTTATAAATAATTTACAAAAGAAAACATTTAAAGAATTATCATCTGATAAAATGATATTGAATAGCCATAATAGTTATCTTGAAGCTATAAAAGAAGCTAAAGAAAAATTAAATTTAAATACAAATTCTTTATTGTTTCAGGAAATATATGAATCCAATAAAAAAGAAATAATCAACCAAAAAATATTATTAGATAAATCATATAAAACTTTTTTAAATGCAATTAAAATGATTAATGAAAAGCCGGAAGAAATTCATAAAAGCAAATATATTAAATATTTCTATAAAATAGGATATAATAATGAAGATGGCATTAATCAGGAAATTGACTGGTTGATAAATTTTGCAAAATATAAGATAAATAATAATAATAAAGAAAAATTATTATCTTCATTAAAAATATTAATTAAGAAAAAAGATTTAAATTTAATTATTTGGGTAATTTTGTCTTTTATTGAAAAATATGAAAATGAAATTAGAACAAATGAAAAAGATATGAAAATTATAAATATTTTAAAACAGTCATATGAATCATTAGAAAAAAACATACCATCAAAAAAAATAGAACAAATAATTAACGATTTAAAGAAAAATTTTGGAAATATTACATTAGAAGAGAAAGATTTAAATTATAAAGAGAAATTACTTCCGTTTTTTATTGAATATCAAAAAAATGAATATTCTTTTAATTATATAAAAGATCTTAAATTTTCTAAAATTGAAAATATAAATGAATTTCTTTTAGATTTAGATGAAAATGAACTTACATCCTTAGATTTAGATGATTTTATTAAAGTCATTCGATTTTTAAATAATGATATAAATACATCTAAAAATATAATTGATTTAATAAATAATTTAATTAATGGAATTTTAAATGAAGAAAAATGTGGGAATAGTTTAAAGAATATTTTGAAAAAAATAGATAAAATTCAAATATTTTTAGAACAAATTTCAAGAGGGGAAAAAGGTTATATTTCAGAAATATATTATATTTTAGAAAAATCATCTTTTAAAATATTTTTTGATGAGTTAGAAGATAATATTAATTTAATTGGTAACTATAAAAAAAATCAATTAAATAAAGAAATAAAAACTGAAGGTTTAGACTATTTATATCAAAGAGCATTTAATTCAAAAGATAAGTTAAATACTATTGATTATATAAAAACATTTCTTGAATTATATAAAAACATGATAAAATTAACTTATATATTAAATAAATTATATAAAAAATATGGGTATCCTATACCTCTTGAAATAAAAATTGATTGTAAAGAAAAAAAAATAAATTGTAAATATGAAAATATAAATTGTTTAAAGGATTTAAATAATTATTTTTACGAATGTGAAAAAAAATGTGAAACTACTTATAAAAATCTAATTAATGAAAATAAAAATATTCTATTATTTTCTGGAAAACAATTATTTTTAATATATTCATCTCTTAAAAATAATAATTTTGATAATATCAAAGATTTAATAAGATATACATCAAATAGTGAAATTAATATTTTTGATGATAATAATTTTAAATTTGATAATAAATCTACTCAAGATCCTTATGAAAATATGATAATAAATATAAAAAATTATATTAAATGCCAATTATCATTTAATAAAAAAAATAGTGATTTCATTTTTAAAAAGAATCAAATAAGTCATAATAAAATACAAAAAGGTTTTTATTTCTACATCAAAGAAGAAGATTTAGAAAAATTTTTATTATCAATATTCATTAATATAACAGGTTCATATCCTTCTGGTAATAATTTATTATTGTGTAATCTGGATACTACTTTTGAAGAGATTGATAATTTTATAAATAAATCTTTATATTATAACTATTATAATTTATTTGTTATAGCTCAAACTGAATTATTAAATAAAAATGTTAAAAGAAAATTAATCAATAAATTAAAAACAAAATCTTTTAATATTTGCAATATGAAAAATATTTTAATTATAATTTTTTCTCCAAAAGATTCTTCTTTTCATAAACTTATATTAAAATTAAATGATATTATGCCTATTGATTTAGAAAGATATTATAAAGATAACTTACCAATTAACAATAGTAGTGAAATAATAACATCAATAAATAGTGGCTTTGGAAAAAGTACATATATTAAAAATAGTGTAAAAAATGCTAATATAATTTATTTTCCTTTAGGAGGAGATTTAAATAGAAAAGAATTAGCTCAAAGAATTAAAGATGAAATACCTAATACTTTTAATCAAGAAGAATATATTTTATATATTAATTTAGGACAAACTAAAAATATAGAATTACTTAAAGAAATTTTATTTAAATTATTGATATTTAGGAAATGTGAAATGTTTAATAATGTAAAATATTTTGGTATTAATGTTCATATTAAAATAGAAATTCCTAATGATTTTATGAATTATTCAGAATATATCAAAATATTAAAATTATTTAAAACCCATATAATCACTAAATTAGAAATGATTAATCCAACAAAGGAAATAAAAATAGTCACTACATTTTTATCAAAATATGAAAAAGGGGAATTAATAAAGTCAAATATTCATTCAAAAGATTTGGAATCAAATTTTTCACAAGCAAAATGTCAAGAATTAATTTTAAAATATATTGGGATAAAATCTCCTAATTATTATCAAATTAATACATTTATTAAAATTTTATTGAAAGAATTTCTCATTTTTAATAAATGCTTTGGATTAAAGTATAGTTTTCTAAAAAATACAGGAAAATCAAAAAGTTTGAGAAATATGGTTATCAATTCTTTAATAAATGTAACAAGGCATTTTACTTTAGGACCATATGATGAACTAATTAAGTCACAAGAAAGAACAAAAAAAATATTAAATTCTATTGAAGATGAAAATGAAATATATATTAATGGTAAATTATCACTTAATATTAATAGTATAACTTATGATGATATAAAACCTAGTTTAGTTGCCTTTAATAAAGATAGAAATAGTATTACAATTATTACAACTTGTGAAGAAGATCAACTCGAATATAAAAATTTAGAAAAAATTTATAATTCACAAAATATTGATTATCTTAAAAAATATATTAATGAAAATGGAAAAAATAATTCTAATATAGATAGAATCATTAATTCTTTGAATGACAATGAAATTGAAGATCATAAAAATAGAAATAATAATATTAAAAATAATTTATTTGATTTGGATGATATAGGACCATTAAATAATTCATTTATAAATAAAACAAATTCTGAAGAAAAATATAAATTAAAAAAAGTTAAAGATTTACAACCAAATGAAATCTTGGAAAAATTATTGATTTTTTTGAATGTTAATAGTTTATCAGATAAAGAAATTAAAAATATTGTAGGAAATTATATATATACTCCAGATAATTTTATAAAAGTAATATTAATTTTAATGAGATTAAGGGCAAAAATTCCAGTAATAATGATGGGTGAAACTGGTTGTGGAAAAACAGCTTTAATTCAAATGGCAAATAAATTAAGTTTTAGAGCACCATCTCTTAAAATATTAAATATTCATGCAGGAACAAATGACAATGATATTATTAATTTTATCGAAAAAGTAAAAAAGGAGGTAAAATTTGAGGATAAATCACTTCTTGATATAAAAATTACAAATTACAAAAATTTGCCTTTAAAAGATAGAATAGAATATGAAAAATATAAAACTCAAAAAGAACAATTTCAAGGATATGAAAATATAATTAATAAAAGGAAAATATGGATTTTCTTTGATGAGATAAATACATGCAATTCTATGGGATTATTATCTGAAATTATGTGTCATAATTCTATAAGAGGTAAACCAATTGAAGAAAGATTTGTTTTTATTGCTGCTTGTAATCCTTATAGACTATTATCAAAAGAAAGAACAATTGACAATGTATTATATCATAAAAATGCAAAGAAAAAGAAATTAGTATATTCTGTTAATCCTCTTCCTCATTCTTTGTTAAATTTTGTTTTCAACTTTGGTTCTCTTAAAAATGATGACAAAAAAAATATATTGAAAGTATGATTAAAGAACCAACCGAATATTTATTTGAGAAATATATTATTAATTCAAAAGTTAATTTCCAAGAACTAATAAATAACCAAATAGATATAATAAGTTTATGCCAAAATTTTATGAAAGAGAATAATGATATTTCTATTGTAAGTCTTAGAGAAGTTAATAGATATATAATATTTTTTAAATTTTTTATTAAATTTATATATGAGAGAAATAATGTTGAAAATAATTTTAAAGATGAAGAAGAAATAATATCATATTATAAAGGTAAAACAAAATATGATATTTTTAAATGTGGAATTAATTTGTCAATTTATATTTGTTATTATTTGAGGCTTCCAAATAAAAATACTAGAGAGCAATTTAAGAATATAATTAATTTTAAAAAATATTTTTTAGATGATTTTCTTAAATTACCTAAGTTGGAATTAAATTATATAATTAATAATTTACAAGTTCCAAAAGGTATTGCAAAAAATCAATCTTTGAAAGAAAATATTTTCTCTTCTTTTGTTTGTATAGTTAATAAAATTCCATTAATTATATGTGGTAAACCTGGCAGAGGAAAAACTTTATCAATTCAAATATTAAAAAATTCAATGAAAGGAAAAGAAGGATCAAAATCATTTTTATGTCGATTATTTGATAAAATATATATACATAAAATTCAAGGCTCATTAAATACAACATCTGAAGAAATAATTTCTGTTTTTGAAAAAGCAAGGGAATTGCAAATAAAAAATCCAAAAAAAATAATATTAGTTTTTATGGATGAAATGGGATTAGCAGAATTAAGTAATAACAATCCATTAAAAGTTACTCATTATGAATTAGAAAAAGAAGAAGATAAAGTGTCTTTTATTGGAATATCAAATTGGTCATTAGATGCATCAAAAATGAATAGGGTTGTATATATAGTAGTTCAAGAACCAGATGAAGATGATTTAATAATGACTGCAAAAGAAATAGTAGAATCATATAAATTAAATAAAAATGGAAAAATAAATTATTATGAAAAATATCAAATTGTATTTGATAATTTATCAAAGACATATTTTAAATTTATAGAAAAGAGAAAAAACCAAAATAATATTAATTCTTTTTTTCATGGTTCTAGAGATTTTTATAGTTTAATAAGAACTACAATAGAATCAATTATTCAAAATATAAATTTTATAAAAGCAAATAATTATAAAACAAATAAAGTTCAAGATATATTGAATGATATTTGTTTAAAAAATATAGAAAGAAATTTTGGAGGACTTGATGACTCTATAAATGAATTTAAATCTATTTTTTATGAATTATTTAATGGAAAAAAAGAAAATAATTTTTCTCATAAATATGATATTTTTAGTTATTTAAAAGAAAATATATTTGATAATACAAGTAGATATTTATTAATAATTTCTGAAAGTATTACAAATAGAGATATTTTATTTTTTATGTTAGAAGAAATAATTAATAAAAATGAAGGAAATAAATATGACAATGAAAATGATAATATTATAAATGATGATAATTTCAATATAATAAATGATAATAAATATGAAGATGAAAATGAAGAAGAAGAAATAAATACAAATGGAATATATAACAATAAATTAAAGCAAAGAGAAGTAAAATATTATATTGGAAGTAAGTTTAAAGAAGATGAAAATAAAAAAGAATATAATGATAATATGCTAAATAAGATAAAATACCAAATGGAGAAAAATAATATTTTAGTATTGCAAGATTTAGAAATTGTATATCCATCTTTATATGAATTATTTAATAGAAATTTCTTCGAACTAAATGGAAAAAAATTTACATATTTAGGAAAATCACATATAAAATCATTAGTTAATGAAGAATTTAAAGTAATAATTTATTTAGAAAAAGAAAATATAATCAAAGAAGACCCACCCTTCTTAAATAGATTCGAGAAACATTTAATGTCCATGACAAATATTTTAGAGGATAAATATTTAAAATTAGCTGATGAAATATATTCTGTTCTTAAAAAAATTATTTCTTTTAATTTAGATAATAATAATAAAATATTTTTAAATCAAGATTTAAAATTTATAGATATTAATGAAGTTCGAGGACTTATTTATATTGCATTAAAAAAGAATATTAAAGATAAACATGAAATAATAAAATATATTTTAGAAAAAATAGTACCTTCATTTACAGAAGATTTTATGATTTATATTGAAAAATTTGGATTTAAGTCAGAATTTGGATTATACTATAATTTGATAATTGATATATATAAAAAAAATTATACATATAACTTATATAATTACTTAGAAAAAACAAAATCTAAATTTTCTATTATATATACATTTTCCCCTATTAATGATAATCTTTTTGAAAATAAAGAATTTATAAAAAATAAATATTTTGATGAAACTTTTAATAAAAATTCTTTTAAAGAGATTTTTATTAATGAAATAAATTCAATTAATGATTTAGATAAATTGATTTTAGATTATATATCAGAAATTAATTATAATTTATGTATCTTAAAATTTAGAGATAAAGATATAGTTAAATTGACTAATGTAGTTAATATAATTGATGATTTTATTCAAAATGAAGATAATTATAATTTTATGAATAAAGATAAAAAGACAACAAAAACATTTATAATTTTAATTCATCTTTCAAGAGTAAATATAAATTATGAAATTAATATAAATAAAAATTCTATTTCATATATATCAAATATTCCTCAAATTTTCATAGATAATTTAAATAATAAACTAAAAAATTTTTCAGATATTATAGATTGCCAAAATGCTGACATACTATTTAAATTAATTAACTCTCAGGATTTAATAGAACAATTTAAAAAATCATTTCAATATTTTTCATATAATTTAATTAATGAAGTAAAAGATAAAGAAATAGAAAATATAATTGATTCTAAAACTTACCGTTCTTTATTAGTTGATAATTTAAAAAATAATTCTGAATTAATTAATATTATAAAAACTAGTATTAATTTATTATCAAAAAACGAAAAAGATTATTTAAGTCCCATTTTATATAATATTAAAAATAATGAAGAAAGCTACGATTTCATGGATAATTTATATAATAACTTAAAATTAATATTTGAAAATTATGTAAATAAATTAATTTATTTATTCGATAATAACCAAATTTTCACATGTATATTATTTAATAATGATTTATTAAAGTCAAAGTTAATTATTAATCAAATAAACAATTATATTCAAAGTATAAATAATGAAAATTCAGAAAAAATAGATTTAAATGGAATTAATAGATTTAATAAAATTGAACTTAATATTTTAATTGGTATAAAAATACCTTTTATTCAGAATATATTAAAAGAAAATATATTTGAATTTATTAAAAATAATATTACAAAAAAATATTTAGAATATGATTCATTTATGATGAGAAGTAAAATATCATTAGATAATATACTATTTGAAAAAGAAAAATATAAAAATCAAATGAATCAATTAAAATTAATTTTAAAAAATGAAATTCTTAATTATCCATTTATTAATAATATTTTAAATAGTAATGATATTTCATTGATTAAAAATTTATTTAATGATTGTTTTTATGTTTTTTTACTAAAAAGAAATTATTTTAATAAATATTATGATGAATTAATTAAATTATTAGATATTATTGTTCAAATAAGAATACAATCAATAATTGATGATGACTCTTTTAAAGATGAAATAAATATCGAATCTTCATTAATTGATTTAATTATTAATATTGAAGAAGAAGAAAAAAAAAAAAATAATAATAATAATTTAAATAAAATTATTCTAAATAACAATGAAAAAAATAATGAGAAAATTAATAATAATATTAATGCAATAAATGAAAAAAAATATTCTATTGATTTTATTGATTATTTCACTATAACATTAAATTTTATTGAAAGCTATTCGAAAGAAATTTATTATATATTAGAAATTTATAGTTTCTTATTAAATTATAATAAAGAACTATTTAATAAAATAAAAGATTTAATTAATAAGAATGTAATCAAAATGGATGATGAAAGAAATCCAGATTATTCAAAAATTTTAAAAAGTTGTTTCTATTATGTAATTGAATCTTTATTGAAGCAAATAAGAGATATTAATAGTGACCAATATGAATTTTACATAAAAATACTTCGTTTTTTACCAAATTTAATTAAATTAGAAAGAAATTTTTTATTATTTAGTAAAGAATTATTCACTATGGAAATATTAAATAGAATAGTAACTTGTTCAGCTAACAAAAAAAATGACCACATAAAAATTCACATAAACAATATAATTAAATTAATTTTGAGCATGCCAGATTTAGTTAAAGAAAAAAATTATAAAAAATTATTGGTTAATTTATCAAAAGTAAATGAAATATTAAAAACCATTTTTGGAAATTCTACTGATTATGGGGAATTATTAAATGATATTTTATTAAATAAATATAAAATAGTGAAATATCATCAATTTAGAGAAGAAATAATTAATATACTATTAAAAGAAAATAATATAAATATTTCATATAATTTTATTGAAATAATTGTGGGTTCACCTTCAAGATATGAACCAAGCAAAATTTTAGAAAAGGGAAAAAAAAATACTTTTTATTTTGAAGAATATATATTAGGTTTTATAATAAATAATGAAGATTTGATCTTATATTATTTCGAAAATATTACAGAGAATTATTTTTTAAATATAAAGAATGAACAAATTGATGATAAAATAAAATATAATAAATTATTAGGTAATATATCAAAAAAATATTTAATTAATGCAATTAATAATATTGAAAATAAAGGAAAAATAAATATCTTTGACAAATTATTTTCTATTGCTTATATCAAAAGATATATAATAAATTATCTTGATTTACTTTTTAATGAAAAATTTCAAATTCTAATTGAAAGAGAAGAAATTAATAATATTTTGTTTAGAAAAAAAATAAATATAATAAAAGAAATGCAGTTTTTCACATTAAAATATTTATTAATAAAATTTAATTATGATTTAGGAAAACTAATTAATTTAAATAGAAATGATAATTTATCAGATTATTTAAATTATAATGAAAATTTTGAATTTAGATTATGTAATGAATCAGTAAATGTTTATTATTTCTCATATCCTAATATAAAAAATGAAGAAAAAAATAATGATAAAACTTTTGATTTAAATGATTATAAGCAATTACTTGATAAGATTAAAAATTCATTGAATTTAAATAAAGAAAATATTGAGATATATTATAATAAATTAAAGAATAGAAATAACCTATATGATATTTTATATACATATATATCTTATTTTATATTTACATCTTATTTAAATAATAATGATGGAGATAAATCTTTAAAAAATATATTTGATATTTTTGACTATTTTGCAGAAAGAGATGGATTAAAAATATCATTAGCCTATTTTATAAAAGATACAAAAGATAAAAAATTTGAAAAAATATTATCCAAAATAGGATGTGAAAATATGGATATAAAAGCAATATTTAGAAAGATTGAAATAATATTATATGCTTTTAGATTTTATTTAAATATATTAACACTAAAAAATAACAAAAATAATTTTTATTATTTATTATCAATAAAACCAAAAGACACTATTAATTCTAATTATATTCCTGGAAAATTAATAAGTAATGAATTCAAAATTATATATGAACAAATTAAAGATAATTTAAAACATAATCCTAAAAATTATGAATATTTATATTCATGTGGGCATAATTGCTCTCCAGACAATATAAACCAAATTTGTCAAGAATGTAAATTTAAAAAAAAGAAAATATTATCCTTATTTGGAAAAAACAATTATGGAAGAGTTTTCTTAAATGAAAAAGAAAGTGAATCTTTTTATTTAAAACATCCTAAAATTGAGCCATATATATTACTAAAAGAACTAGAAAAAAAAATAAATGAAGAAATAAAACCTGAAAAAGGGCTAAAAGTAGAATCAAAACAATATTTCTTAGAAAAAAATAAAGAAGATATAAGTTATATAACTTTTAGATTATTAAATTTTATTTTATATGGAATAATTTTCTATTCAAATATAGATAATATGATAAGTGATGAAGAATTATCAAATTATTTAATAGAGTCAATGACATGTTTTGAAATAATTGAAAAAGATTGGGAAATTCTGGATTTAGAATTAAAAAGAAAAGGGATACCAAATATTCATATATTTATGGATAATATTTTCCATAAATTGATTGTAGAAATAAATAAGTTAAAAACTCTTAAAAATTTAGAAGATTTAAATAATTATGAAAATACAATAAAATCAATTATTCAAATTGAATTAAATAACAAAAATGTTATAAGTAATTTTTTAGAAAACAGAAATAAATATATTGATATTAAAAGTAATGAAGAACTAGAAATAATAATAGAAGAAAATTTATATAATAATAATTTACAATTTTTGAAAAAAAAATATCCTGAAATAGAATTTTTTACAATAAATAAGGTACCATCCTTTGAAGATTTTAAAAATGAATTTAATAATATACCAAATAATAAAGATTATTATCCAATTATAAATATTATTCTTAATGATAATTCAAATATAAAATATCTTAAATATTTACCAAAAATTAATGAATTATGTAATTTTATGATAGATTATTGCTCATATAAATTTACAAGAGATGAAGCTAATAAAAAAAATGTTTATGATGAAATTAAAGATAAAGATGATTTAATAAAAGAATTTATACTTATTTTTGAAGAATTAAGATCATATGTAAATGAATATGAAAGATTCAATTTTAAGAATGAAAAAGGTGAGACATTATTTAATTCATTAAACAATAAAAAAATTCAGTATTTATCAAATTTATGTGTTGATGCAGGTGAATGTAATTATGGAATGGTTTTAGCTGCATTATATAAAAAATTGATTTTTTGGCAAAATTCATATATTAATCAAATATTATATTCAAAAAATGAATCTCATAAAATATATAGTGAATTTTTTGAAAGTGAAATTATGATACAAGATTGTAATGAGAATGATATAATTAATTTACCTACTAATGAAGAATTATTAAATAATTATATTGTAAAAAATACATACAAAAAAAAGTATAATATTATTGAATATAACTTTAAGAAAATAGAAGAACAATTAGCTATAAACATTTTGCCAAATATTAAAAAATTTGTTTCAGATAATAATAAATGTCTAAAATATGTAATTTATAAATATGAAGGTTTTAGAGGAAATAAAGATAATTTAATAACCATTTTTAATGAGAAATATAATATAAAAGAATTAACTAAAGAAGAAATGAATATAATTATTGAATATATTAAAAGCATTAAAAACAAATCAGAACAAAAAATATTAGATTTTTGGTCTTCTCTCCAATTACTAATTGATATTGTTTTAGAAAATAATTATAATGGAGAAATATTAATATCAAAAATTATTAGAGATAATAATAAAAAAGAGTCTTTGAATTTATTAAATGATTTTTTTAATAATTCAGAAATTACAGAAAAAAATAAAGAAACATTATTTAAGGTCAATTCCTTAATGTCAGTCTTTAATATATTTGAATTAATATGCTGGGAAAAAATAAAAGAAAATTTAATGGATAATTATTTAAAAGAAATTAATGATAACATCATACAAGTGATTGATATATTTTTCAAAAGTGATAATAAAAATATTATAACTAGAAAAGATTTATCTACAGCAATAAGAAGATTCGTATCTAGATATTTATTGGGTAGGAGAAGTGAAAAAGAGATAGATGAAAATACTAATTTAAAAGATTATTTATATAAAAAAGAATTATGGAATAAAAAAGATATTGTTGATAATAAACAATTTAAAAAAGAATTAAATCTTCTTTTTAATGATAAAAATAAATCTATGATATCCATTGGGCAAGCAACAAAATTACAAGAATATTTAGGAGATGAAATAGAATTATATTTAAAAGATATAAATGAAAATAATAATAATTCAGAGATTATAAAAATATTATTAAATACTATAAAAGATTATTGGACAAAGAAAGATAATAATATCTATAGTAGAAGGAATAGTGTAAAAAGCAAACAAACTAACTTGAGAAATGTTTCCTTTATTAGTAATAATACTTATTCAATTCTTGAATCAGTTAAAGATGAAGATGATGATAATAATAACGAATTAGGATATTAAATGATTTTTAAAATATATTTATTATTTTTATAAATAAAAAAAATATCTTTTATTATATTATATAATATAGATAAAGGTATTATTTTAAGATTTAAATATAATTTTAAATAATAAAAATAAATTAGGTTTAAATTTATTAAAAATTATTAAAAAAATTAAATTTTGATTAATAATAATTAGCACGAAAATGGGGATTG
>JAJJLS010047649.1:0-14810 GCA_023783355.1 Polyplastron multivesiculatum
TCAAGAAATCTTCTCATTTAAAAAATATTAATTTAAAATGAAATAGAATTGGCATGACTCATTCTTTAAATAAATATATATTATATTATTTTCCTAATCCATTTTCAAAATAAATAGAATTAAAATATCAATTTAAATTAAATTTTTAATTCAATAATATTATCATATTATAAAAGTAATAACAAAATTTATTCTAATAAAATTAAATTCCAATAAAGCCCATTATAATAATTAATCAATCACGATCTGAATCTTCATATTGACTTTTTTCAAATATATCCTCATCTTCCTCGCCACTATTATTATCAGAAGAAATTTTGTCTGAGTCTTTCTCTTTATCACTCATGATTTCAACGTCGTCATAAAAATTATCTTCAATATCCTTGATTAAAAATTTATATAACGAAATAGTCTGGTTAATTTGAATATTAAATAATTTTAATTCATTTAAATTTTTATTAAAATCATTATTATTATATATATCTATATCCCATAAATCTGATGATTTTAAATAATTTACTATATTATTATGATTAGACTGTATTTTATTTTCTTTATCTTCTTCCAAAAATAATACTAATGTAATAAATAACCTGATTGCAGTTGAAAAATCTTTCTTAGTTATAAGATGCTCTTTTTTATAATAATTATTTATCATTTCCTTTGATTCATCTTCTAAATCTTTTTGATATGTTTTTATTTCATATAATATATCGTTATAAATCAATTTTAAATAATATAAAAAAATTTCTTTTGTTTTATCAATTGTAAGGCTGTCATTATTTTCAAATAATTTAATAAAATAATTTGAAAAAGTATCCTTTAATTTGTAAATCAATTCATATATTTTTGTTTCTTCAGTAATATCATTCTCTTTATTCATATTATTTTCTTTTCTTTTGACATTTAAATATTTAATTAGAGTTATAAAATCATTAATCATATTTTTAAATAAATATACATTGTTTTTATTATCAAGCCAAAATTTATATATAGCTTCTTTATCGCATTTACTAATAATTTTAGTATAATATCTTTTTTCAAATAAAGTCATTATATCTGTAACTTGATTACTAAATAATTCATTATTATAAATAAATTCAGTAATATTAACATTTAATAATTTTTTATTTTTTAATAATAAATTTGTCATATTTTCTTCGATTAAATCATAATTAATATTATATTCCTTATATAATAAATGATTTTTATTATAGTCATCTAATATTTTTCTATAAGAGCAATTAAATAATATATCAATAAATGAAATGCTTTTTGGTAAACTTAAAGTAAATATTTCCTTTTCACTAATTTGTTGTATATTGATTTTATTTTTGCAATTAATATCAAATATTCCTTTATCAATTTTATCATCTAATAAACTTTCTAGTTTTTCATTTTGTTCATTTATTAAATTTTTATAAATATTTTTATATGCTTTTCCATATTCATTATTATCATCTAAAAGAAAATGACATAAAGGTGCATTATTACTTAATTCCTCAGTATCTTTTATTTTTAAACTATTATAAAAAGTAATAAATTTATCAATTAAATCCTTATTATTATAATATATATCTTCGTCTTTTAATTTTTTCTTTTCCGCAATTTCCCTTGATATTTTATTATAATATTTTTCATTAATTAAATTTAATACACTATTAAATAAATCTAGATTATCTAATGAATAATTATTTTTAACATCTTTTATTTCTTTATTGTTTTTAGATTCTAAATATTTTTTGAGTACTGGATATTTAGTTTCATCTACATAAATTAATTTTTCATTTATATACTTTTCATTTAGATAATCAGAATAATAAAAATATTCATAAAATGGAAATTCTTCTTTTTTATATTCTAAACTTGTATATTTTTCTTTTAATAAATTAATAAAAAAAGTTCTATCTTCGTCTATTTTTTTCTTATTCGAATCAAATTTATCAATATCTTCTTTATATTTTTTAATTCCCTTTTGAATAGTTGATTCTAAAATATCTTCAAATTTAATCAGTGATTCATAATCTTCAATTATTCTTTCTTTATTTAATATTGGAAATAAATCACTAAATATATAAGATATAAATTTATCAATTGAATCTATATTTTCTTTTAATAATTCATTTTTTAAAATATTCCAACATTCATATAATGTTTCTACCCAATTCATTTTTCTAGGTAAATATTTATCAAATTCTTTTCCTTTATTAGATATTATCCTTGCAAAAAATAAATGTGTATACAAAATGTAATTTAATAATCTGAATGAAACTTGACTTAAATTTCTGATAACTTTATTATCATTTTTAAAATTGTTTTCATCAATAGTAACATATACCCCTTTTTCATTTTTTTCTTCTTTATAAATATAATTTTCTTTATATTGCTCAAGGGTGATATAATTAATTTCTTTTAATTTGTTTATTTTATCTTTATCTTTTTTTATTTCTTCAATTTCTTTATCATCTTTTAATATTCTATAATAATTATCTCTATTAACAATTTTATTTTTATTTTCTGTTTGAATCCATCCTTTTTGAATTGTTCCAATAGGGTTTTTACATTTTGGACATCTCATATTTAATTGTTTATATCCTGGAAAACCAGGTTTAACAGAATGATAATACCCACCATTTTGGCATAAGCAAACGTAACAACCTTCATTTGGTTTAGTTTTAAAATGATTTATAATACAAGAATATACTTTATTAGGTTTAGTATCATTACCAGGATAAAAATAATCCTTTAAATAATTTATATTATTAGAATTATATAAAGGATAATAGATTCCTTTTGTATTCTTAAATGATAATTCATTTAAGCAATAACGATATCCAAATAATAAAGCTTTAATATTAATGGAATTAATTTGAAATAATTTTTTAATTTCTTTATATTTGTTTGGATCATAGAATAATTGAATTGCTTGGAGTAACAATTTATCTTCTTTAAATAAAGGCTCACATATATTGCTATAAAAATTTTTGTTAATATCTAAATTTTCATTTGGTAAGTTAGATAATGAAAAATTATATGATGCTACATAAAAATTATCAATACCAAATTCTTCAATATTAAAATCATTTGTTTTTATTTTTTTTTTAAAATCATCTTTTTGATATTTTTCTAATAATTTATATAAATCGCTGTAAATGTCATTATTTAATGTTTTAATTTGATAATCAATTTTATATAAATTATTCAATTCCTTAATTTGAATAAAACTCTTAAAATCCTTATAATCATTTAATTTATATTTTTCAATCATTTTTCCATCAACAAAAACATTTATTTTAAAATTATTATAAAGTATTTTATAAATATAAATACGTATCATCTTATATATAGAGTTATCTCCATTAATAACATCTATTATTTTTTTAGGTTCCTTAAATTTATATTTATCATCATCAAATCCTTTAATAAAAGTATAAATATATGTTTTTATGTAACCCAAACAATATAATTTACCTATTTCTTTTAAAATTGAATTTAATTTTTTTGGTTTAAAAATAAAAAAATTTAAAAATTCTATACATTCTTTGAAAATATCAAGAGGTTCATCTTCTAAATTTATGTATTTTTTTTGTATTTTTTTCAATGATTTCTTTTTTAGTATCTATAATAGAATTCAAATAAATTAATTAATTTTTTTCAAAGAAATATAATAATGTTTCTGATAATACAAAATTATTTTTTAATTTATAATCTAAAAGTTTTAATATATCATAATCACTTCTTAATATATAATTTATATTATATTTATATTTATCCTTTTTAACATAATTTTTTAATAATATTTGAAGTATGTTGTTTGATTTTTTTATCAATTCATCTGATTCTAATAATTTTTCAAATATTTTATAGCGATAATTCATATTAGATATTTTTTTAATTTCTTTAAAAAGTATATATCTTATTTTATCATAATAATAATCTTTATCCATTATTTCATCTTTCATTAGTATATCATATAATGTTTCAAAATTTTTAATTAGTTCTCCACTGAATTTATCTTTATTATTATCATATTTTTGTATAATATAAGCATTTTCTCTAATTAAATTCTTAATTTCATTTATTTTTTCAATATTACTTTTATTTCGGAATAATTCAATTATTATTATTAATTCATCAATAATATACTTTTCATTTAAGTTTATATTTAAATCATTATTTAAATATTTTAAAATTTTATTTATATCTATTAATATATATAAATAATAACTAATTTCTATTTCATTATCCTTTTTATTAGTAGTAAATTCTTTTAATTCTAATTCATCTGAGGTTATACTATAACATATACTTGCTAATAATATATAATAACATTCATTGACTTCTTTTGTATGTTTTGGATTCTTCCTTTCATTAGTTATATATTTTATTTTAATTTCATTTTCTTTCAATATTAATTCCTCAATTTTATTATATAATAATATATTACTATTATTAAAAATTGGTAGAGCACTATCATATATTTTAAATATATTTAAAATATAATTAACATTTGATTCTATCCATATCATTTTTATTACTAAAATATTGATCATATCATTATTTTTTATTATTTCATTTTCTTCATTAAATCTTAATTCCAATAATAACTCTATTAATTTATGATATATATCATCTTTATTATAAAAATCATCTTCATTTTTGTATTTTTGTAAATAATGTGTAATGTAATCTTTAAAAATTAAATCAATTGAAATTTTATTTATTATATCCATAATAAATTTATTATTAGTAATATAATTATTAACATCACTTATTAAAAATTCTTCTTTTTCATGAAATTCTCTCATCTTATCAATATCTACATTTAATAATTGTCTTAATTTTTTTTCATTATTAAAATAATTTATAGTGATATTTTTACTTATATAATCAGAAATGTTTATATAAAAATTATAAAATCCAGGAACATTATAATTAAATAAAAATTTAGGTTTATATTTTTCATTTTTTTCTATAATAATTTCATCTAAATATTTTATTACTATTTCTTCAACTAAATTTTTATCTATTACTTTATAATTATTTTTTTTTATTTCTAAAATAGTTGTAAATATATTATTATCTTCTAATATGATGATTATTTGTTTTAAATACTTATTAAATATATTTTCTTTTATATATTCTATTAAGCAAGATGCAATATCAACACTATATTTATGAATATAATAATTATAATATATTGTATCAATTATATCTTTACAATTTCTTTCATCATCATTATTATCAATTAATTTATTTGTTATTTCAATTATTTTATCTTTAATTGTTTCTTCTTCATTCATATAATTTTCTATTTCATTAATATAATTATTAATAATATCATTACCTAAATATTTTTCATTCAATTTATATGCTAAAGTATTTATTAATGTTTTATTAAATTCTTCATTAAATTTCATCTCATCTTTATATTCCTTTAAAATTTCTTTAATATTTTTTGTTAATAAATCAGTTAATTTCATTTTATTATTACCATTTAAATTATCTATAAATATTTGATTAATTAATGGATTAATATCAGGCAATGAAAATATTCTTTCTTTCTTAATTCTATTGAAATTTCTATGAATATGTATTATAAATATATAATTATATTTATCATCACTGAAATTATTTAGAATAAAATTACTCATATAATTCATTTTTTTTGAATTAGATTGGTCAAATTGAATACATATATTATATTTTTTTTTATGTTTATTCTTTTTATTTTTATATTTTATTTCATCTATTAAATTTTTTAATTCATTTTCACTTTTTATTTCTGAAATCATAAAACTCATTCCTT
Organism: Polyplastron multivesiculatum; assembly: GCA_023783355.1. Lineage (NCBI taxonomy): Eukaryota > Ciliophora > Litostomatea > Entodiniomorphida > Ophryoscolecidae > Polyplastron > Polyplastron multivesiculatum. The sequence continues at coordinate 5,810 of JAJJLS010047649.1, forward strand.
TATCAAGGAGTTCAACTGTATTATCTATACTAGTATATGTATATATAATAGAAATTTTATATTTTTTATTTTCTTCATTATTTATATAATCTTTAAAGTTATAAAAAATATTTGTAGATCTAGTATATTTTTTTTTAATAATATTATTTTCTCTTAATATACATATAATATCTTGAGGTAAAATTTTATAAATTTTATTAATAATTTTATCTTTTAATGTTTCTTCATCTATTTTATTCTCTTTTTCATTTTCATCATCTCCATTATCATCAATTTTATATTGCTTACTAAAATAATAAATTAATCCGTGAATTTCTTCATCCCCACAATTAATTAATAAATCTTTAAGAGAGTAATTAATATTTCTATATCTATCAATAGTTCTTTTTAATTCAATTTCTTCTATTAAATTTTTAGATATACTTTTTAAATTATTATCTAATAATTGATCAAAAGATAAAATCATTTTTTCAAATCTATTCAAAAACGCCAAATTACAAAATTTTAAGAATCTTCTATTAACTAAAATTATAATTCTATATTTATCATTACACAAAGTTAATTGTTCATTAAAATTTTCTAAATATATTCTCACTAATTTTTTTTCATCTTTTATTATAAAATTCATATTATATAAATCAAATAAAAAAGGATGAATTTGATTTAAATTATCTAATATAATTAATTTATCCTCTTTTGCATCATCTTGAATTTGACTTATTTTCTTAAATCTATATTCTTTATTATTATCATTAATAAAGGGGCTTCCAACATATAATACTATATTTTTTAATGGATTTTGTAATTTAATACATTCGTATATTAATGTAGTTAAAGATTGCTTTATTTCTAATAATAAGTATCTACTTTTAATATCTTTAATATTTTTATTAATGCAATTATTCAAATTATATTCATTAATTTTTAATTTATCTATTTTTAAATTACTATATGGGTCTTCTTTTTCACATTCTAAATTATATAATTTTTTAAATAAATAAACAGAACTTAATTTTATAATTATATTGTTATTATAAAATTCATAATCTTCTAAAATACATTTAATTAATTTATTATCTTCTCTTATATCTTCTAATATTAAATTTAAATCTATATCAATTTTATAATTTATACCTCCAAAATTTCTTTCAATATATTGTACTATAATTGGTACTTTTTCATTATCATTAAAATCTCCTAATTTTGCAAGTTCAATTGCTATCCCTCTAATTAAATTATAAAAATCACGATTTCCATGAAAATCTTTCCTAATTTTATTCTCTTTTTTTAATAAATCTTTAAATTGTTTTGTATTTTTAATAGATTGAGATAAGCGTGTCTCTCTTTTTTTAAATATAGCTATTTCTTCTTTATTCTCATCACTTTCATTTGAATGATATGAGGGTAATTGATATTTTTTATTTTCTTGTCTATTATTTTCAAACACATATTTTTTGTAAACAATTAACTCTTTGATAATTTGTAATATTTCTTTATAAGAGAAATAAGTTTTAGAAATTATATCAAATATTTCTTTTGCTAATTTATCAGAAATACTTTTTACAATATTATGAGAAGTTTCAATCAATTCATCTAATCTTTGGTCTAAATCTGGAACTGATAAAACTAAAGCTGTATTATTTGTTTCTGCATCTAATGAATAATTACTGATACCAATAAAACTTATACCTTCTTCTTTATCTGTATTTTCAAGTTTATAATATAATATTTGAAGAGGATTATTTTCAGATTTATCAGCTAATTCTAATTTATTAAACAACACCATAATTATTGGTAATTCTTCTTTAGGTAATTTTTCATCTTCTACTTTTTTTTATAAGCATTTAATTTACTTTCGGCTTTTTTAAATAATCTTTGAATATCTTCTGGTTGAATTGATTCTGAACCTTGGAAATATGTTTGAATAATTTGTGGGAATTGCTGGAAAAATTTATTTTTTGAATATTTGCCTTTCATTGATTTATTTATTAATTGGGCACTAAGGTTTTTACCTGTACCAGGTTTACCTATTATCATAAGTGGTATATTTGTTAATACAGATAAAAATATTAAAAATACATTTTCTTTTAATAAAGTACTTTTACTTATACCTTTATCTAATTCTATTTGACTTAATAAATAATCTTGTTCTATTCTAAAAAAATCACTAAATTGCTTTATTGTTTCTTCAGGTCTACTATTAATTTCTTTTTTTAATTCTTTATTTTTTATTTCATCTATTAAACAACCTCCTTTTTCTTCATAATTTTCATCATTATTTACTAATTTTAATAATATAGGCCTTAATCTATTTTCAAAATTATATCTTTTTTCCCAATTTGTTAATCTAATATAATAACATAAATAAATAGAGCATATAATACTCCTTAATTTATTATTTTTTTCATTGTTAATTCTATTTTCATATTTATTTTTAATATTAAAATATTTATAGAGAAATTCATAACATTTTGAAAATCTTGCTATTTCTCTTAATGAAACTACAGATTCGTCAAAAATTTCTCTTAAATATATATGACATAGTGAAATTGCATCTCTCGTTATTTCATGTAAATTTTTTTCTTTTTTCGTGAATAATCTTTCTATACTATTATGTATATATTTTTTTTCCTCATTATCATCAATTGAACCAAAACTAAAAACATAATATAATAATGATTGAGGAAGAGGTTGTACTAAATAAACTAATTCATCATCATTATCATCTGATATATTTAGTCCATATTTTTCTTTATTTCCTCTTCTTTTTTTAAAAGGATTACAAGCTCCTATTAATCTAATATTATCACTAAAATTCTTTCCATTATAAGTTCTATTAATAAATATTTCTGTTAAAAGTGATAGAGATAAACTAGCATTCATTTTGTCAAAAAATATCCATGTTTCCTTATCTTTATTTTCTTCTTTTTTAGCTATTTCATCTACTCTTTCCATTTCTTTATATAATTCTTCATCTGTTATTCCCGGATGGATATTAATTATTATAAGTGTAGTTTTTCCTCCATTTATAATTTGATTTAATTTAATTATTAAGGCTGTTTTACCACAACCTGTTTCCCCCATTATAACTACTGGAACATTTGCAATTATTCTATATAGTAATAAGACCATTTTTTTAAAATTATCATTTGTTATGACATAATTATTATTTTTTTCTTCTATTATAGATAATAAAGATTCTATTGTATAAGGAAGATTTAATAATTTCTTAATTCTTTCTAAATAATCTTTAGAACTTTTATATTGACTTGAATCTTTTGTAGGAATTATTAATTGATCCATTATCATTTTTTCTTTATTTATAAAAATCAATGGAGTTTGAAATCTGATATTACGTAAATCATTATCATATATTTCTGATAATTTATCTAAATAATCATTTTTCTCATTTTTTTCAATTCCTATTAATAATTTTGAAAATCCTCCGTTTGTAAAGTATTTTGTACAGTTTGCAAAATCTTCAATGTATTCTTTAGTTTTATCTTTTCCATTTTCAGAAAAAGTGATTTTTGATTTAAATTCACTACATTGTGATATAAAAATTTTAATAAATATATTTATTTGATGATATGAATATTTTGGAATACCAATATATTTTTTAACAAATTCTTGTATCTCTTCATTTGAATTAAATCCTAACATTCTATTAAATATTATTATGATACTCTCTGGGTAATTAAATGGAGGCATATTTTCTAAAGTAATATTTTCTATTTTAAATATTTTTAAAATATTAAATTTTGATAAATAATCTTCAAAACAATTTGGTATTTCAATATAAATATGAATATCTTTTGGAATATAAATAATATTTTCATTGTTTGCATAAAATTTAGTAATAAGAAATGCAAAAAAGAATTCATTTATTATAGATGTTTCTTTTGATTCAGTTAAATTTAAATGAAAAGCAATATCTTTATAATTTATATTTTTAATTTTTGTTTCTTTTTTTATTTCATTTAATAATTTTTCCAATTTTTGAAAAATTATATTTTTAGTTAATATTCCTCCTAAATGTAAAACAAAATATGTTTTTCTATTATCTTTTATCATTTTTTTAATTTTTTCTGATTTACCTAGACCGCATATATCTGAAGTTATAACCAATATATTTTTGAATTCTGATGAAAATTTTTTAATATCATTGGTTTTTATGAATAATGCCTTTCTCCTGCTTTTTTCATCATCTTTGTTGGTAAATTTTATTATTTCATTTAAAAATGATGTTATATTTTCTTTTTTTTTGTCATATATGAAAACAATATATGAATCTAAATATTTTTTAGTATTTGATTTATCAACATTTTCTTTTTTATCTTCATTATATTGCTTATTTTTATATGATAACAAATTATATATATAACTATTCATTATACTTATTTGATACTCAGAAAATGAATCATTAATTTCTACAACAAATAGAGTGTTATAATTACATAATATGGCTCTACTAAAAAAAGCTTGTATTTCCTCAGAAGATGTTTCCTTATCAGCAATTAATATATTTTGTGAAATTGGTAGCTCAACTATTTTTTCCCAAAATAAATCTAATATATATTCTTTCATTGAATAACTTTCACATTCATGTAAATAAATGCCTTTACAATCTTCTGTAATTATTTTCATTCTTTCATAATGATCTTCTAATGTTTTGTTATTATTATTATTAAATAAACTAGTTATATAGTTTGAAATACTATCTAATGAATTTTTATTATATATAAATTATAATGATTTATATAATCATCTCCATTATTTCTTTTTATAGTTTTATATCCTTCATTAATCGAAATATTATTATCTGTATTATTTAAAATATATCTTAAAATTGAATCTATCTTATAATTATTTTCTAAATGTTTCATAAGATTTCTGATTTGTTTTCCATATAAAAATCTTAAATTTAATTTTTCTTTATACATTCTATCTAATTGAAATATATAGTCATTTTTAACTTCAACTAAAAAATCTCTAATTTCTTCAAAGATTTTTTCTTCTTCATCTAAATAATATATAGATTTTGGTATTTTATTTTCTATTTTAATTTTTATAGTAATTTTTATTGGTAAACTACTTCTTTTTTGTCTTAAAACTTCCATATATCCATAAAATATTTCTATATTAGATACTATTTCTTTAAAAAAAATCAAAATTTTACATTTTGATTTTATTATATCATCTTCATTACTTTCTTTAACATTTTTAATATATATTTGATTTTTTAAATGAATTAATTCTTCCATTGTAATTTCTTCACTTTTTTTTTCTTCATCATTATAATACAGAAAGTTTTCTTTATCTTGAAAAATATTAAATGATGCATCTTTGACAATTTTATTAACTTGATCATATAAATTATATGAATAATCTTCTCTTGTATCTATTTCAATAATTGAAGAATAAATTTTTGAATAATTTACAAAATCAGAAATTGTCTGGTCTTTCATACTTTTAATATATTCAAATATTTTTAAATTATCTTTTATTTTTTTCATCTTTTCAATAATATATACACAATTTTCTGTTCTTTCGATATCTTTTATGCTTATTGTTCTATCTGTTAGTTGTATTTTGCCCTTTAATTTAAGAATATCATTACTTGTTTTTGAAAATAAAAAATCAATAGCTTCTTTTTTATCATTTAAACAAGTGAACAACATATTATAATTACCTATATTTTTATAATCATATATTCCATTTTTTTTAATATATTTAAATAAACTTTAAATTTTTGAAAGTCTATTTCCTCATAATAGTGCTCTAGATAATAATTTCTAGGTGGTAGTTTTTCATTCCAATTATCATTATCTCTTTCAAAATATTCAAAAAAGAAACAAATACTATCTATATCCAATTCATATTTTTTACTTTTAAATAATATAGTTAGATCATCAATTAAATTGTTATTTGTTATATTATAATAATTTATTAAATTTCTAATGAATTTTTGAATTCTTTCCTCATTATTGTTTAATTTTTCTTTTATTTTTCTAATAATTTCTCGATATTGTTTATTTAATTCAATAATACTAGTTTTATTCTTTAGTGAAAAGCCAAATTCATCTAGTTTCTCTTGTGCATTATTAAATTTTTTAATTTCATCTTTCCCTCGACTCATGTCATATATTATCTCAAAAAGCAAAAAATTTTTAACTTTATAAATTTGATTAGCTAAATCTTGTAAACCATCTGTTTCTTTAATTAAATCACTTACTTTTCCTTTTTTGTAATCATTTATTTTTTTATTACTACTTTCTTTTATTACTTGTATTATTTTTTGTATTATATCTTGATAAGTATCTTTATGATATATAATAATATTATCTTTAATATATTTTAATTTGTTTATATCTTTATTTATTTCATTATTGTCTTTTTTAAATTGCTCATATTGTATTTCAGGATTAAATCCTTCAAATAACAAATTTATTAAACTTAATCTTTGTATTATAATAGATTTATCATTTTTCAAAAATTCTTCTAGTTTTAATTTTTTAATTTCACCATCTATATCTTTTTTAATACTAGTTAGTAACTCTATTATCTTTTTATAATAATCTTCATCATTTTTTTGAATTATTCTTTTTTCATATAATTTATATAATAATAAAATCTTTAAATTTTGATTAATTGAAAAAAATTCTTCTTTAGTAAATAAATATTTTGATATTAATTGGTTTAAAAATTCATTTTTACTTTCTTCTCTTTTTTCATTTTTCCCATTTATTTCATTATTTTTTTTTTCTTTTTTTTTTATTTTTTCCTTCTAAACAATCTATTAATTTTATAATATTATTGATATCAGACTCATTCTCTAATTTATTTGAAAATTCTTCAAAAATAAATTTTTTTATTTCATTAAAGTCTATATCTTTATATTCTATTTCATTCTCTCTATCTTCTTCAATAAAGCAAATATTTATGATTTCAATAAAAATTAAATTAATTATATCTTTATCTAATTTTTTAATTCTTTTTTTGATAAAATCAAATTTTTTTTCTTTTGCCTGGTAAACAAAATTTATAATAGCTATTTTAGCTACAACATGAATAGCTTCTGTTAATTTCTCTTCATTTAATAATCCTATTTTATTACTAATAATACTATCATATTGTTTATTCAACTTCTCTAAAAATATATTTTTATTTTCAAGACTTTTAATATTTATCAATTTAATTATAGTATCAAAATCTGTAATTTTTTTAATTTTTTCAATAAATTTTTTGATATAATCAGATATATGTTCTTTAAAAATTATTTCAAAATTCATTTTTCTAAATTTTTTAATAAAATCATTGTCAATATTATTTAAATCAATTGATTCAAATATATCACAATCAACTTTATTTAACTATTTTTCTTCTATATAATAAGGATTATACTAAGTTATAAATGTTAGTTTTTCAATAATACTTAATTCTTTATTATTATTATATTTTCTAATGATTTGATCTAATATAAATGCAAATTCATCTTTTTTAAAATAACTAATTGCTTCTTTTTTTATAATGAATTTTATATCTTCTTTTGCAAGCATTTCATTAACTAATTCATAATATCTTATAAATATTTCTCTAAATTTAAAACAAATCCATATATTATATTGTTCTGGTTCATTGAAATAATTTAATATATATTGCCAAAAATTATTAGTAAAATATATAATAAATGTTTTATTTTTTTTAGAAAAATTAATTATTGAATAAATATTTTTTATTACTTCAAATATAAAATAATAATTAATATTTTCTTCTTCAATTATTATTTTATTTTTATTTACTAGAGTAATTTGAGGTTTATTTTCCTCTTTATCAGCTCTTTGAAATTTTAAATTTCCTAATTTAATAATTTTATCAAATTTTGAATTATTATATTTTTTAAAAATTTCTTCTTTATTTTTATCAATAATTTTAAGAAAAGTTTCAATATCTCTAATATAATTTAATCCTTTTTCAAAAACAGAAAAATCTTTATTTATAATGGCATAATTAATAAATTTATTAAAAAAATCAAAATCTTGATTAATTGGGTATTTAAAATGAGCATTATAAATAAGCAAAATTTCATATAAATCTTCTGGTCTTTGCTTAAATAATTCATTTATAACAGAAGTAAAATTATCATAATCATAATAATTTAAATAACATAGAATAATACCATAAAATTCTATACTATTATAATTATTATTAATTATTAATTTATCAGCTTCAAATATAATTGTATTAAATTTTAATGTATATCTTTTCAAAAAAGACTTTCTATCCATATTTTTTTCATTTTCTTTTTGATTTTCATTTATTTCTCTAAATTGTTTCAGTAATTCTGGACATAAATCTTTTTTTTGATAAATTTTCAGAAATAATTCAATTAAAAAAGAAAAACCTTTCTTTCTTGAATATAAATCTATAGTCTCTTTATATAATTCATCAATTAAATTTTCTTCTCCATTTTGTTTTAACGCTTCAATAAAAAGGTCATTTTTATTATTATATTCTTTATTTTGATTAATTTTTCTCCTAATATCTATATTTGATATTGGAACTTCAATTTCTAAGTTGATATCATATACAAATGTCTTTCCTTTGGAATCAAATGAGATTATATATTTTTCATCATCTATTTTATATTCAAAATAATAATTATTTCTTTCTTTTCTTGTTTCTGCTGACTTAACCACCCTAAATATTTTGATATAAGAATATATTTGGTTATCATGTACTCTTTTTTATAAATACATTCTGGGATATTGCTTTTATTTTCAGGGAAAATAAAATGGATATCATTAATATTTTCTTTTTGTTTTCTTGCATATGTAATAAAGGAGTATAATGATGTTATCATTATAAATAATAAAAAAGATAAAAAATTGATTATTTAATATTTGAATATTAATAAAAAATTAAGCAAAAATAAATTATTATTTTATATAATTAAAAAACCAAATTAAAAAAAATATAATTAAAAATTTAATTATTTTTC
>JAJJLS010047650.1:0-14457 GCA_023783355.1 Polyplastron multivesiculatum
TAATGATTTTCAAAAAAATATTATTTTCTTTAATTTTTCTAATAAGAATATAGCATATAATTTTAATAATATTTATTTATAAACTTTTAAATTGATAAAAATAAAATAAAATCATATATTTAATTATCGAAAATATACAAAATATTTCATTCTTTTTGTAAAATCATTAATCTTCGGAACTTCTTTTTTTGTTTAAAAAATTATTTGCATCTTTACCATTTTCTTTATCTATATCTGTATTACTATTAATAAAATATTTTTCAATTGAATTATTTTGTTTTTTCTCTTCATTTTTTTTATTTTCTAATTGCTTATTTTTTTCTAAATTTTTTTTTAAGCACATATCCTTGATTATTTTATCATATTCATTAATATCTTTATCATTTTTGTTATTATCATCTTTATCTAAAGTGTTATTTTCTTTATTACTAAAATCGTAATCATATTCTAACAAAGAATTCTGATTATTTATATCAATATTAATATATTTTTTATTATATATTTTATTCCAATTTAATTTTGATAAACCTTTTTGTCTATAAAATAGGACGTATGCATTTTGGGTAACTATTTTTGTTTCATCATTTATTTCTGTAACACATGAATCATTAAATTCGTACCATTTATTATTTATTGAATTCAAGCAAAAAGCAGTATAATGTCCGAAATTCAAAGAGCCATAATGGTTAGCTACAGCAAATAAATCATATTTTATGTTTTTATTTTTTGCTTTAGATAATATATATTTATTTATATCTAAATCTTTCAAAGGAAAATCAACTTTTGTATTTATTTTATTTATTTGACTAAATCTTTTTATTTGAATAATTAAAATTTTTGGTGCATTATAAACCTCTATTTTTTTGAATGCTTTTTGCTTTTTTTTACATTTTTCACAAAACCATTCATTATTTTCTTCCAATAATTCTTCTTCTCTTAATATTTCTAATGTATCATCTAATGAGATATCCTTATTAATATAAATATAATTTTCTTTTTTTTCATTTTCTTTTTTTCCTTTATCACATAGAGTATTTATAATACTATTTTTTTGAGCATAATTATCATAGAACTTACAGTGCGTTTCTTTTACTGTTTTCTGAAGTTCTTCATTAGTTTGTTTTTTATTAATCATATTAGTAGAATCATTTAATATTTTTTTATTATTATTATTATTATTGTCTTCTATACCTAAACCTATTAATTGATTAAAAAAGGAATCTATTTTTTCTGCTCTTAAATATTCTTTTATTCTATTAGTATGTTTTGGATTCCAGTAAATTTTTAAAATTATTTGTTCTTGAGGAAAATCATTTTGTTCTTTTATATCAGGATATATATCTTTTAATTTTTTATTTTTTTCTTGTTCATTTAGCAATAATATTATTTCATTTTCTTTTTTGTTTGAACTTTGATTATATTTTAGTAGACTAAGATAAAAAGGAATATTACTATTATTAATAAAAAAACCTTTATTAATACATGTTATATTATTAAAATAAAGCTTCATTATATTGATTTTATCAATTGTTTTATTATTATCAATTTTATCTTTATCATTAATATTTTGTATGTTTTCTAAAATAATATTTTTTTTCTTAAGAAAAATTTGGTAATATAAATCAAAGATAGTTATCTCTTTTGAAAAAATAACGATTTTTGGGAAATAATGAATTTTTGGATTTTCATCGTTGTTTTCATAAATCATATTTTTCAAAGTTAATTGAAATACTTTTTGTGGATTAAAATAATGATTCTCTAATAATTTATCATTAATATCAGAATCTTTTTCATCCATAACTTTATTTATAATTTCAACAATTTTATCTTTATTTTTATTGAAATTTTGTTCTATCATTTCTCTTGATTCATATTTTATTTTAATATATTTATGAATACTTGACTCATAGAAAACTCTATTTGTAGAAGAGCTTAAATTATTTAATATAACATTGTTATTGATTTCTGAAATGAATAAAATTTTATTACTTTCACTTTCGTAAAATTTATACTTATTATTATATACATTTGATATATTTTTATCTCCAGAACAATGGTATAAATAAAGAGAGTAAGGATTTTTATTGAATATCTTACTAATTTTTAGTAATAATACTTTATATGTTAATTCTTTTTTGTCTCTTATTGGCAAAAATAATTGGATAGGTTTTTCTTCACATGAATAAAAGAAAAATATTATTCTTATTTGAGTATAAAATTCATTTTTTTTATCTTTGTCATTAGATAAATCTAGTCCATTTTGCTTTCCACCAACAAGAACTTCTTCTTTTTTTAAAAGAGATTCATCTATATCATTTTTTTCTAATTTGCATAATGGAGGAGGCATTTTTTCAATCTTAATTTTTATATTTAAAAACCCTGTATTATTCTGTTTATTTTCTTTATATTGAGTTATTTCATTTTCTTTATTTTTATTATTTTCATTATTATTATTATTTTCTTTTAAATTAATATTTATCATATTTACTTTAATATTTATGTTATTATTATTTGGTTTTTTATTATTGTTTTTTAAGTTAACTGATAAAGAAGAAAATACATTAAAATCAATACATGATTTTTTACATTCAGAACATGTAACAGTAGATTTAAAAAGTCCATAAAATAAATCGACTAAAATTGATTGATTTCTTCTTAAATAATTATTCCATTCAATTTTACTTTTTATTTCATCGTCTAAATCATTTTCCTCCTTCTTTATATATTCTTTATTTTTCACACGATTTAAATCTTCATGTAAAGAGTCTATTAGAAAAGTAACAAATTCATGTGTGTCTTGCTGGTTCATCCCTTTAAATCTATCATTGCATAATCCCATTGCAATTTTAAATTTAGATATATCTAAAACTTTTTCACTATTTATCCATAATTTTTTAATAACAAATTCAAATCCATATGCAACCAAGCCATTATATCCCAAGACATTATCTATATTAATATCTTTTTTATGATTCCCAAATAAAAAATAATTTCTTAATTCTATGCAATTAGATAGACATTGTAATGCTGTATTCATATAGCATGTATTTCCAATATTTCTTATTCCTTTTATACCATATAAAGAGTCTTCAGATATTTTACTATTTATATTTTCGTTTATAAAATATTTTATTAATAAATTAGGGCATTTTTCCAAATGGAATTTTTTATGATCATTTTTACATTCATCAGAACAATAATATATTTTACCACATTCACATAATGTAGTTAATATACCTTTATTTGTGCATGCAGGGAAACCACATTTATCTATTTTGTATTTAATATTTGGTTTTTTATAAAAAATAGAATCAATTATTTGCTCTATTATAATAGTTAATTCTGGAAATTTACTAAATGGAATAATTTTATCTAAATAATTTATATTCATTTTTTGAATGTTCATATCTTTATATTTATTTATTTGTTCTTGTAGTTGAGTATTATTTAAACTTTCAAAATTATCAGTAAATTGATTAGGAAAAATGTTAATTAAATTTTCATTATTAAACATATTTAATGGGAATAATTTAAATCCAAATTTATTATCACTTAAAAGAGAGAAATCAGATGATTTTAATAAATCATTTTTTTCTAGTTCTTCTAAATTTAAATTATAACCAGGATTGATATCATTTAATTTATATATAACAGATATTTTTTCCAGAATTAAATTATATAATTGATTAAAGTCATAATAATTTAAATCTATCCAACATTTATAATTATATTTATCAACTAAATTAATTTTTTGTCCATTAGCTCTGACAATTTTTTCAAGATGATTTTGTAATGCGTCTATTTTTATATATTTATTAATAAAAAAATAAAAAGTTTGAATATTCTTTTTTATTTCTTTTTCTCCACAATGAGATTTTTTTGGTAAAATTATACAATTTATTTTGATATATTTCAAAAAGTCTTTCTCATATACGATTTCTCCAGAATCTTTTTTTCTTGCTTCTTTTAAAAGTTTTATTCCAGGCCCACCTCCAAAATTTGAATGTAAAAATTCCCACATCTCCTTACTTACTGAATAAGGTTTAATCTTACTAATAAAAGCATATTTTGGCTTTAAAATAGTAAGATTTTTTTTTTCATCATCATTTAAAAATAGAGCATTGTCTAAAATTTGCTTATCTATCAAAAGATCAGTGTTATCAATTTTCCCTATTTTATTATACAAATTTTGATTATCTGTTGTTTTTAATTTTACAAAATTAACTAAATTTATGAGCCAATCCAGAGGAACTAAATAATATTCTTGTTGATTATTATTTTTAATTTGTTCAGTAGATCGATTTATTAATTCAGTGAATTTTCTCTTAAATGTATCATAATTGAAATTGTTAAAATTTGTTTTTTTTTCATAATTATTTATATTGTTATTTTTATTATCCCTTTCTTTTCTTGTATTTTCCTCTTCCTGATTTATTTCTTCTAAAAGCACAATTTCTGATTTATTTTTAATCATTGTTTCTTTTTTTTCTATATTTATTATTTGGGTGGATATTCGTTTTATCCTTATAACTTCTTCCTTTTCTGTTATATTATTTATATTGTCTTCTTTTTTATTGTTATTTTTCTCATTTAATTTGTCCATATTACTATTTAAAGACATTTTTTAATTATTTAAGTTCAAAATGGGATAAACAATTAAATATAATAAACTATATAGCGGTAAATTTTTTAAAATTATCATATTGGGGAACTCTTTTTATTAATGTTACTGGATCAAAAATTTTTGGCAATGATATTTTTGTTTTATTTTTTGTTTTTTTATTTTCATTTAAATCTTTATTTGTATTTTTATTTTGATTAAAGTTTATTTTTTTTTCTTCTTTATTATTTTTGGGTATATCAGTTGTCAATGCAAATTTTTTAATTTCATAATTTTTATCAGATTTACTTATTGATTCAAAATTATTTGGATTTTCAATTTTAATAGGATTTAAATTATAATTCAAATTATTTATTTTTGTTAACTCATTTTCATTTTTATTATTAGATGAAATTAAATTTTTATTTAAAATTGTTTTATCATTTATATTTATATTTTTATTCTCATTTTTATCTAAAAAACTTTCTTGAGTTTTATTTTTTTTTTCTTCATGTTCATAAAGGTCATCATAATATTTTTCTTCTTCATTATCCTCATCGCTTCGATCATAAATAGAATTTAATGGTAGATTATAACAGAAACCTCCCCTTAAATTTTCTATTTCATCTTCTTTGTCTAAAAAATTTCTATTAAATCTGTTATTTTGATTATTACCAAAAGTATTTTTTTCTATATTGGTTTGAGTACTATTATTTAAGGGAAAAGTATTATTATGAATAATACTACTATTTCTGTGTGTATTTTTAGAAAAATTTTGAGATTGATTATAAGTACCAGTATTTGAAATTTTTTTATTTATATAATCACCCCGACTCATATTTTCAAACCTATTACGATTTAATTTGGAATTATTAGTATTTTGATTATTACTCTTTATATTGTTATTGTTAGAATTATTATCTCCAAAAAGGTAATCATATTGTTTTTCAACACTATCCTCATCGCTTCGATCATAAATCGAATTTAATGTTAGATTATTAGGTGTATTATTAAAAAAATTTTGAGCTTGATTATAAGTACCAGTATTTGAAATTTTTTTATTTATATAATCACCCCGACTCATATTTCCATACCTATTACTATTTAATTTGGAATTATTAGTATTTTGATTATTACTCTTTATATTGTTATTGTTAGAATTATCATTTAACTTTAGATTATTTATATTTGTATTGGGCTTACTTTGTTCGTTCTTTTCTGAGGAATTTTTGTTAATAGTTTGTATATTTATATTTTGAGAATATGTATTAGTTTGGCTTTTGGGTAAATTTTTTACTTTTGGAGTGATAATTCTTTTTATTTTTGGAGTTTTTTTATTAATACTTTCTTCTGCCTTATTTTTATTATTAAAATTTTTTCTCCTATTTTGTCTTGGCTTATCTTTTGTTTTAATTTTTTTAACTAGTTTTTTTTTTTTCTTTTCTTCTTCAAATTTTTTATCAATATATTTATTATATTTATTTAAAAGGCTATTAACTAGTATATCTATAATTTTTTTTAAATTTTTCATTACTTCTCTAGTTATTCTTTTATAATATTCTTCTTTCCTCTCTTCAATGTTTTTTTTATCAAAACAAAAACTTTTTTCATTGATATAAACTAAATATGTTTGCATTTCTTTAAAATCCAATCCTAAAATTTTATCTGAAGATTCTATTAAGGATTCATTTTTTTGTTTTATTAATTTAAATTCTTCATTTACTTCAAGTAAAAATTCTTGATTTAAATTTTTGTTATCTATTTGATTAGTATCAATTTTACCATTTTCATTAATAACTTTAGATTTAATAAGTTCTTTACATATTTTATTTATTTTTTTCATTGAATTTTCATCATAATTTTGGAATTTTATTTGTATTAATGTTTTTAGTGTGCCATCAAATCTAATATGAAATTTATTATCTCCATTAGTAAGAGCATTATTAATTTCTGTATTCATATTCATAATTTCCTTATAAGATTCTCTCAAAAATTTACAAAATTTAATAAGCAAAGGTATCAATTTCAATATATTAATTAAAGCATGAGTCTTGTCTTTTACTATTTCTTTTATTTTTTTAACTATTTCAATTATAAGTGAAAATAAACTTATATTTTTATCAAATATTAATTTAGTGTTTTTAATTAAATGTTCTTCAAAAAGTCTTTCATTATTAATTAAATCCATCGCAATATATTTAGTTTGAGAAAAAATTCCTATTTTTATTTCTCCTAATATAGGTTTTGTTATATACGTATTACATAAATCTTGAATTTTATTCCCCCCTTCTTTAACGAGTTGTCTAAATCCATATTCAGCTGTTTTTTTTATAGCATATTCCCCTACTATTTTAGTTAGTTCTTTTTTTAAATAAAATACTTTTCCAACTTTACGAATATTTCCTAATGCTATTGATAAAACTCCTTTTGCATATTCAATTGATTTTCTTACTGCAAAATCTTTTAAATCAATTCCTTTTCCTTCCATAGCTTTTTCAAATGATTCTATTATATCATTAAAACCTTGTCTAATTAAAAAAATACCAAACTCTTTAAATGCTACTTCAGGGGCATAAATAGCAATCAAAGTACCAACAGTTACTTCTATAACACCAATTGTAAAGACTACATAATTTGTCCAAAAATCAGGTTTTTCTACAATTTTTATAATTTCTATATTTTCTATTCCAAATTCTTTTATAAAAGTTGTTAAATCTTTAATTTCATCTTTATTTTTCTTTTTATCTAATTTTAAATTTCGTTGACAAATTTCTTTAATTTCTAATTTTGAACTTTCAATACATTCATCAGTTTTTTTTTCATTATTTTCTTGATTTTCTTTTTTGAACTTGAAATTTTCTAAAGTTTTAATATTTTGTTTAATTATATCAATAATAATTTGTAACATTTCTTTTTTTCTTCGATTTTGTGCTTCTATTTTTGTTTCTTTTTTATTTTTTAAATTATTTGGATTATTTGAATTATTTTCTTTTATCAAATGTTCATTTTTTTTTAAAGATTGAAAAATAAATATACATAAAATTGTTTGGTTTTGAATATCAATTTGAAAATCTTGTAAATTTTCAACAGTTTCTTCATAATATTTAATTGCAATTTCTATATTTTTCATATCATCTTTGTTATTTATTGCTAAATCTGTCGCATATTTCATTTTTAGAGGCCAAGAATAAAATGGTTCTTCATCAAAAATTTTTATATTTTCTTTCTTAAATTCTTTTATATTTTCAATAAAATATTTAATTTTTATTAAAGGATTGCTAATGTTTTCAACACTTAATTTTTGTTTTTTCAATATTCTTAACTTCTCTCTTTTTATTTCTATTGATTCATTTGAATTAAAAATTTTTCCCCAAAGATATTCATTATCTTCCTTTATAAAATCATTTTCACATTCTTTAAAATTTTCTTTTCTATATTTACAATAATCATTAAATATTTTTTCTTCTTCAAAAATTCCTTCTATTTCTTTATAATAAAAATATTCAAAATTTTCTCTTTCATTTTCTTCTCTTTTTTTTTTAATTGAATCTACTGTTAATAAATGATTATATTTATCTGAAGTATATCTAAAAATTAGACTATAAGAACCTTGTTGTCCATTTCTCCCTGCCCTACCATAATTTTGTTCTTCAACTCTTTGATTTATAGGAAGAAAACTTACAATCACATGCAAACCACCTGCTTTTTCTAAATCTTTCGAAATTTTAATATCTGTTCCCCTTCCAGCAAGATTAGTAGCTATTATAACATATTTCTGATTTAAAATTTCTTCTACAACAAATTTATCTTTTTCTGTAAAATATTTTTTAATATTTTTAATACCATTTTGTCTAATAATTTCATCAAATCCTTCTCCATTTTTTATACTACTACAAATTAATAAAACTGAACGATTTTCATTAATTATTTCTTTAATTTCATCAACAATTTTTTTTTCCCATTTACTTTTATCTCTAAAAAAAATTTCTGTTTTTTTTTTTTGTTGAGATTTTAAATTAGGTGGAATAAAAAATAATTCTACATTATATAATTTTTTTAATGCTATTTGATTAGTTTCGGATCCAATAGTTCCTGTAAGTCCATATAATTCTTTATATTTTTTAAAAAAAGTAATTATTAAAAGAAAATTAGTATTTATATTTTCTGGGAAAACTTCTACATCATTTATTATTTGTAAAATTTGATGTAAAGCATCATTCCATACCATATTTGGTTGAGTAACACCTGTATTATTATGATCAACAGGAACTATTTTTCTGTAATTTCCTTCTTTTATATGATTTATTACAAAATCAATATTCTCAATCATTGAAAAAGATGTTATTACTGAATCTATCCAATTTTCTATATGATCTTCTATTTCTTTTTTTAAAAAATTTGGGTATAAAATTCCAACAACATTTTTTCCTTCTACTTCAAAAAGTTTACCATCTTCAGTTAATAATTTTTGAATTTTTTTCTGAATGTTATTATCTTTTTTTTCATTTTTTTCATTTGATGAAGATTCATCTGATTCATAATTATTTTGATTTTTTGCTTTTCTAATTTTTTTCTTTGCTTTTAAAATATATTCATCTATTTCTTTAATAACATCATTTTCATTTTCTTTATTATCTATTTTCAAATCATAAGAATTTCCTTTTAATTTTTGAATAATTGCTTTTTTTATAATTTCCTTATTTTTTTCTATTTCATCTTTATTATTAGTTAATTTCATTTCAAAAGCAATAAAATTAAAAATATAAATAATAACATAATAAAAAGTATATAGTGATTGATATCCAGAAAATCTTTTGGTGAGTTGGGTTTTAGTAGCTAAATTATCTATACACATATTATCTACTTCATCTATAATAACTACATCAAATTCCCTGTTATTTCTTGTTGGAATAAATTCATATTCTTGCAATAAAATATGTGCCGAAAATAGATTAGTATCTCCATAAACTATATCATTACAATAACATTTATCCCTATCTTCATCTTTAACGAATCCAACAGTTAGTTTCAACTTTTCAATAAATGCTTTTTTTTTCTTTAATTTTAAAGCATCTCTTTTAGCTAAAACCGAGGAACTTGATATTATATCTACTTTATGTCCTAATAAGACTTTATATGCTGCAAAAAACTGAATAATAAGAGATTTCCCTTCTCCAGTATTAATTTTACAAAATACACCTTTTATATTTTTAGGATTTGGTTTGGATAATATTAATAAAGAAATTAATTGGATTGTATATATATCAAAATGTGTATCTATTTTATTTAAATGATTAAAATATGCATATATTTTCCCAATATTATTTATAGAATTTATTTCATTTTTATATTTTTCCTTATCTGAAATCCATTTTTCTGAATCTGAGAAATTGTTTTTTTCTTCATTTTCAAAATTAGAAATTTGTTCTTTAATATAATTTTTACATTTTTTGAAATTTTTTAAATCTGTTTTTGGAATGAGTTTTTGAATTTCATCTAAATATTCATCAACTTTTTTTCTATCCCTTTGAATGAAAATATTATTTTCCAATAAAGGTAAATATTCTTTTATTTTATCTTTTTTATGTATAATTTTATTTGATGTAAAATTTTTTAACTTTTCTTTATACTCATCATAATTATCTAAATTATATTGATTATTATTTATAAAATCTTCATATTTTTTAATTTCTTTTATTTTTCTTTCTCCTTCTTTTATTTTAGATTCAATTCTTTCCTCTAAAATATCAAGATAAATTTTTGATATATTTTCAAAAAGGAAATCTTCATTTTTATATTCTTTTAATAATTGTTCACTTTTTTCTATTGCATCTTCAAAACATTTTTTTTCTATTAATTTTTTTATATTCATAATTTCATTATTTAAAATCCCAATTTTACAATTTTCAATATTTTCTGCTAATATTTTTCTTACTTCATCATCATAAATTTTTAATTTAAGATTTTTAAATTCTTGAAAAGCAAAACTATAATTTTTATTTTTTTCAACTTCATTTATTAAATCAAAAATTTTAACTATATTTTCCATTTCTTTTATTTTATCATTTTTTTTATAATCTTTATAAAAACTACTTTTCTGTATATTTATTAATAAATATCTAAATTCTTTTTCTAAATTAATATTATTGATAAATTCATCATATGATAAAATTATTATATACTCTATGTTCGTTTTTTTTTCTTTTTCACACATATCAATTAATTTTGATTTATGTTCTTGCAAATTATAATCATAATTTTGTTGTAATTTATTTTTAATATTATCAAGTTCTACCAAATTAGAATAACAAATTTTAATATTATCTTGTTTTCTTTTATAAATTAATTGATCAAATTCTCTTTGAATAGATTGTATAAACATTAATAAATTATGTATAATTTAAATAAATTATAAATATAAAAAAAAATTTATAAATATTTATATAAAATAGTTTAAATAAAATGATAATAAATTAAAATTAAAAATAGTTTTCATTATAAATTAATCTTCTATATCAGTACTTAATCTATTAGAAGATGAATTTTTTGAAAAGAAAAATTCATATTCTTGTTTAAATTCTTGTTTTATTTATTTTACTTTTTCTCTTTTTATTAACATTCTTTTCGTATTTAATTTTCTTTTACATCTTTGTTCTAGGAGAATTAAATCATTTTTTCTTTCTTGTTCATATATTATACTTTTTTCATTAATTTTTTGTAATTCTAAATCTCTTTGTATTCTTTCTTTTCTTCTTTGTTCTTCTAATCTTCTTTGTTCTTCTAATCTTCTTTGTCTTTGTTCTTCTAATCTTCTTTCTTCTCTCTCTTCTTCATATTCTATTTCATTTTGCTTATTATTTCCACATGTTGGATAATTTCCACTTCTATCAGATACTCTTGCATGAAATACTATTTTATTACAAAATACTGCATAACTTTGATATTCCATATCACTTCTATTAAATGTTTTTGAAATTATTGTTTTTTTTGTCCAAGAAGGCCTATAGCAAGCTACTATTTTTATTGTATTTCTCCAATTAATACCAAAAAAGTCTATACTACTTTCATGATCTATTGTTACATCAAAATGTTCGCAAACATTTTCTGAATGATTATATTTATGATTTCTTTCTATTGACCATAAACTTTGAGAAAAAGATTCATTACATTTACAACATTGACAAATAATATGAAGTGGCATATTTAAATATTATTAATTCTTTTTATACAATTTATAATTATTTAAATATTATTAAAAATTAGTTAATAATTTACTTCTCTTTTTTTATAAGATCATTTAACTTTTGTTTCATAATTAAATTAACTAAACTATTTATTTCTTCTCTATCATTAGCTTCAAATTCTAAATCTAACATTTTTTTATTTATTTCTTCATCATATTTATTTATATGGAATTTTTGAGGAAAAAAAGTTTTCTCAAATTTTGTTTTTATATTACCAATGCTTTTTAAAATTTTTGATTTTTTTGTATTTTTAAAATTATAAATAAAAGAATCTAAACTTTTTTGTGTTTCATAATTTATCTTAATTTCTAAATAATCATTAAATTTAAAATTATTTTCTTCAACCATATTTAAAGGTTTATTATATTCATTATTTATTATATATTCTTTCATTGCTTTTTTAATATTATCAGAATTTTTTAAATTATTAAGATTTTCAGATTTTTTATATTCTTCTAATAAATTAATATTTGAAAGTGAAATTCTTATAATTTTATTACAAAAAAAATTAAATTTATCATTTATTTCACTTTCAACTTCCATTTCTCTTAAATTTTTTAATTCTCTTTCTTTTATAGTATTTCCAAATTTTTGTTCTAATTGTTTTTTACCATTTTGATATTGTTTATCTTCATTCATTACTTATTATAATAAATATTTATTATAGCTATTTTTTATATATTAATTATTAAGTATAAATAGAGTTTAATACTTTTAAAAAATTAAATTAAATAGTGATGAAAGAAGATAATAAAAATGATAAAAAAAGTGATAGTGTTTCTACAAAAAATGACAGCAATAAAAAAGAAGATAATGAAGCAAAATCAAGTGAAAAAACAAATGAAGGAGTTGAAACAGCAAAAATTCTATTTAATGTTATTGGAGAAGGTGTAAATTCGTATTTTAATTCCAAATCTGAAGAAAATAAAAATAAGGTTGAATTAGAAAAAATAGAATTATCTAAAGAAAATATGTTATTAAATAAAGAAATTAATGAATTAAAAGAGAAAACTGAAAGAGAAGAAAAAGAAAAAAATGAAAAAGAACAAAAAAAGGTTGAAAGTGAAGAAAAATGGAAAAATCAAAAAAATATAGTTATAGATTCTTTATTAAATGAAATTGACTATTTAAATTTGATTAAAACTATTTTTAAAAAATTAGATGAATATATAGAAGAAAAAAATGATTTAATTTCAGATGATTATAAAATTTTGTTAAAAATTTATGAAGAATTCCAAAAAGAAATTGATGAAAAAATTTCATTAAAAATATTTAAAAATGATTTTAAAGAATTATATGATAAAGAAATTAAAGAAATGCATGATTCTATTTTGAAAAGTATTAAAAATAATATTCCTGAAATAGAAACTTTAAATTTTATGATTACAGGTATGTCAGGAGCAGGAAAAAGTACTTTAACTAATGTTATATTAAAAAAAGATTTATCAGAAGAAGGCCATAGCATTCACTCTCAAACACAAGAATTTAAGTAATATTCAAATAAAGATGAAGTTCCAGGAATAACTATATATGATACATATGGTGTAGAACCAACAAATGAACAAAGAAATTTTCAAAAATTAAAAGAAGTAATTAAAAAAACTTTTGATGTAAATTTAAAAGATCCAAAAAAATCTCTTCATGGAATTTTATATTGTATAAATAATGGAAATTCAGCCAATAAAATAGAAGAAGGAGAAATAGCATTTATTCTTGAACTTAATAGAATATATGCTAATTGTGATATTTTAACTATTGTATTTACTCAATCAACAAATGAAAACACAGAAACAAGAATTAAAGAACTTAAGGAATGTTTAAATAATGAAAATATTGAAATAATACCTATAGTTGCAAAAGATCTAAATTTAAAAATAGGAAAAATGAATATTACAATTCCAAAATATGGATTAGAAGAATTAATTGAATCAATGAAAAAAAACGCTAAAAAAAATAGTATTAGCTAATTTAAAAGAAATCACAAGAAAAAAAATACAAGAAAAATATAAAAAAAATATTTATATGAAATATAATGAAATAGAGAAAAAATTAAATGATTATGATTTTGAAAAAAATATAACTAAAGAATTTAAAAAACAATAT
Source organism: Polyplastron multivesiculatum (assembly GCA_023783355.1). Classification (NCBI taxonomy): domain Eukaryota; phylum Ciliophora; class Litostomatea; order Entodiniomorphida; family Ophryoscolecidae; genus Polyplastron; species Polyplastron multivesiculatum. The sequence continues at coordinate 13,948 of JAJJLS010047650.1, forward strand.
TAAAAGAATTATTTATTGATATAAATATTAATTTTGATGATTTAGTAAAGGTTTTATTAGATTATAAAGAACAACTTAATGAAAAAATTATGGAATATTTTAAAAAACAATATAAAGATAAAAGTATGAATAAAATAAATAAAGAATATCTGAATATAAATACAACATATAATAATCAATTAGTATATGATTCATCATATGAAGAATATAATTTTATAACTAAATTTGAAGAATTTTTTAAGGATAAAATTAATGAATCCGTAAATAATATACTTTTAGGAAAAGCTTCTCTTATATTTTTAAAGAGAAGTAAAGATTTTTTTTCTGAAATTCTTAGTGAAAATATCAAAGATGAAGAAATAGAAGATTTAGCAAATTCAAATGTTGAGAAAATATTAAAAAAAATTAATAAAGAATAAATATATATTAATTAATATAATATAATTATTTTTTAATATAATACATATTTAAATAATTTCAAAATATTTATTAATATTGGGGATTGGACCC
>JAJJLS010047651.1:0-14327 GCA_023783355.1 Polyplastron multivesiculatum
TTCAGAAATTTTATTTATAATTTCTTTATATGATTGTAACTCTTCATTATTAAATTCCCCTAAACATGTTAGTTTTTGTGGACTAAAAGATATTAAATGTTTATTAATTAATTCAGTATTAATAGACTGTATAAATACTGATATATAAAATTTTAAATCATATTTATCATTTTTTTCATTAAAAAAATGAGAAATCGATTGAATTAAATCAATATTGGAGATAATTTGTCAGAAGATTTAATTTTTATATATTTTATAGAAGTTCACGATGAAATTAAAAATTTTCAATTATCATTATCAAATAATTCAGAAATTAAAAATTCAGAAATTGAATTATTAAAAGAGCATAAATTTAAATATAAAAAAAAATCAGATTATATCGCAAAAGTATATAGGTTTAATATTTCAAATTACAAAAATAAATTTGAAATATCAGTTATATTCAAAGAGGAAGTTGAAAATAAAAATGAATATAAACGAAAAATAACAAATAAGGATATGGGAGAATCCAAAAGATCTCATATTTTTTTATATGACTTTATCCCGCTTGATAAAAATCAAAATAATTATTTTGATTTAAATTTTAATGATTTTCCATTAAACCATGGAGAACAATTTCAAATATATTTGAATTCTTTAAAAGAAAAAAATGATTTAACAACAAATTCCAAAGAAAATATTGATTTAATTCAATCGATTTCTCATTTTTTTAATGAAAAAAATGATAAATATGATTTAAAATTTTATATATCAGTATTTATACAGTCTATTAATACTGAATTAATTAATAAACATTTAATATCTTTTAGTCCAAAAAAACTAACATGTTTAGGGGAATTTAATAATGAAGAGTTACAATCATATAAAGAAATTATAAATAAAATTTCTGATGATCCAGAGATAATTCTAAAAAGTATGACAGATGAACAGAAAAGTAAAGCATCTAAAAATTTAGATACAATTATTTTATATTTTAATTTAAAATTTCAAAAAGAAAAATTAATTCAAATATTTAAAGATAAACTTGAACTTTTTTATACAAATTTTTCATCCAATTATTCTTTATTTAAAATATTAGATTCAAATGATATTAAAGAAATTTGTGAACAATTTATATTATATATATTTAATGATGAAATAAAAAAAATAGAAGAAAGAAATAGAGAAAAAGAAAAAAGTAAATTATTTATTCAAGCCAATGAATATGTGGAACCAAAAGAAGAGAATTTATTTCAAAAAAATAATAATAAAATTATTTCTTTTTCACCTTCTCTTTTTTATAAATTGATTGAAGCAAATGAAAATAATTTTGAAAATTTATTAATATTACTAAACATAATTAAAATATATGGAAAAACATTAGATAATTTTGATTATAAAAGTTTTTATGATCCATTAAATATATTATTAAAGAAAATGGAAGAAAGATATGTTAATAATTGGGATTCTTATAATTTAGATAGTTTTTTTATTAAGGAATATTTTAAATATAATGAAAGTTATAAAGAATTTATTGTTTTAAAAGAAATTGAAAAGAATGAAATTGACCAAGAATTTATGGAAAAACAATGGAAAGAAAAGAAATTTATAAAAGAAGAAAATGAAAAATTTATAGAAAAAGCTTGTTCTAAAGTTTATAATCTTAATCAATTTAATATATTATATAAACTATTAACAGAGGGAAAGAGTAATTTATATAAAAAAAAAGTATTAATATCTCTTCAAAATAAATTTTTTAATTTATATAAAAAATATACAGAAGAAGATTTAATGAAATATTTAGATATTATTTCAAATATAATTAACAAATCAGATGAAATATTTAGAGATGATAATGTGTACACATTTTTAAAAAAAATGGAACAAAATTTAAATGAAGGATATATAGTGAGTTTATATATACATCTTTTAAATAATTATAAAGAATTAAGTGATAAAATAAAAAAATTAATATATGATTTTTTAGGAAGAATTAGTCTTGAAAATGTAGTAAAATTAATTAAAGATTTGAATAATGAAGATTTTTCAAATTTATATGAAAAATTATCAAAATATATTATAAAATATAATGATTTTTTTATATTAGAAGATACACCATCTATCAAACTTATAAAATTATTATTAAATCAAAATATTGTACCTGAAAAAAATTCTCAAAATATATTTCTAAAAATAACATATAAAGAATTAGTTTCATGTAAAAAATCTTTTGAAGAAAAAAAATATAATTTAAAAAAATTAAAAATTTTTTTACAAAATGAAGAAAATAAAAAAAAATTAATAGATAAAATTAATTTATTATTCAAAATAAATGAAGAAATAAAGAAAGATTATGAAAAAAAGGAAGAAAAATATATACCTATTCAAGAAGATATTGAAGTACAATATAAAACATTCCATGAATATATTGATTCAATTAATTTAATTAAAATTGAACGAGGAATAATAAAAGGTTTGAATGATAATGAAATAAATTATATTAAACAAGCAAAAAAAAGAGAAAAGATTAGAGAAAAGATATACAATAGTAAAATATTGAGCTATATTTATACTTTAACAAAAAACGATTTTAAAAATGATGAAAATGATGAAGAGAAAATACTAAATGAAACTTTCAAAAAATTTGAAAATATAAAAGCAATATTTACGGAAAATGATTTTAATAATATAGAAGAAAATATTATAGAGATTTGTGTTAATGCATTTAACAACAAAAATAATGAAATAAATAAATTAATAAGTAAAGAAAATATTAAAGAAGAATTAAATAAAATAATAAAATATTTAAATATAAAAGATTGTAATGATAAAATTAATAATATTGCTAACAATTTGTTTTTATTGAGTAAAAAAGATGAAATTATTACTGTGACTCAAGCCCTTAAATTATTTATCGAAGAAACAAATTCAAAAAAAGAGGAATATTATAATACTTTAAATGCCATTTTAGAATCAAAAAAAGACTTATATCAAATAAATTGTGTAAAAATATGTTTAGAATTTTTAAAGGCTTTAGGTATTGATTTAACGGATGAAAAACAATATTTTATTCATTGTTTAAAACAAATTTATCGAGAGCCAAAAATTATAAAATTTCTTTTATCAATGAGCTTAGATGAATGTAGATTATTATATGATTCATTAGATAATAATGAATTTTTAAAAATATCAGATATTCAAGACCTTGAAAAATGCTTAGACTATATGAAAAAAATACAACAAAATAATAGTGGAATTAATAACTTAACAGATTATGAATTAATTCAAAATGCTAATGCTTATGCTTATGGTAATGAGAAGTTAGAGTTATATTTTAAAAATTTTATTAATAATTTTGATAATATAAATGAAGCTATGAACAAAAATTTCAATAAAGAAGAAGTGAGCAAAAAAAAAATATTTTACATTTGTCAAAATGCAGAATTAAAATTAACTACTTCTACAAATGAATTTTTTGTTGGTCATTATACTTATATAACTGATAATAAAGAAAGTAAATTAAAAACAATAAATTTAAATGATTTACAAGAATTAAGAGATCGTTGTCTTTTATCTGTTAATGCAGTGGGAGAAACAAATGAAAATCAACTATTTATTGATATGGTTTCTGATATTTTAAAAATTAAGAATTTATTAAATCAAATTTATTGTTTAGGATTTGTAAAAGATATAATAATACTCCTCAAAATCAAAATAGATAATGGTAATTATTATTTTTGCTTTGATTCACCTAAATCATTAAAAAATAAAACAAAAGAAAAAGAACTAATTACTAAAGATGTAATTAATATTTTAAAAAAACTTATTGATTATTTGAATTCATGCTATAAAGACGGATATAAAAATAAAAAATTTATTAGATACATATATGGAAGACAATTCATTTATATAAATAATTATTTTAAAAATGGTGATGGTGAAATATTTCCATTTTTAAAATTTATCACAAATAATCAATTAGAAAATATTGATAATAAAAAATATCTGGTAAAAGATGAAAAATTGAATAAAATTCAAGAAGTTATAAATAATATTGATTCTAAAATAGGACAAATACTAAAAGATAATAATATTACTTTGAATAAAATCTATGAAAAAACCATTATAAAAAATAAAACATATTTTGAAAATGAAGAATGTAATGGATTATATATTTATTCTTGCTCTCAAGTAGAAAAAGAATTAATACAATTATATATATATTTAACAGAAAATATTCCAATTGCTCAAAATATTTTATTAATTAATAAACAAACTTCAAATGAGGAAATAATGGCCTTTTTCTATAGAGCTATATTATGTGATTATAATTCATGTTTCATCATAGGAGGAATTGAATCATTGAATTTTAACCAAAAAATTTTTTTTCTTGAATTATTAAATCAAATTTTATCTGAACAAAAAGATACCATAAAATCTTGTTTAATCATTTTAAGTATAAATAAAAATACTGAAATATTTAAAGAATTGTTTTCTATTAAATATAAAAAAACTTTTAATTCAAATATAGAAAAAAAATTAAAAGAAATAAAAATTAATAAACTTGATAATATTACAATTGTTAGTTCAGATCAATCCGGAGCAGGAAAATCAACTAAAATTGAAAATCTTATAAAAATAAAAAATAAAAAGTATTTTTATTTTCCTATTGGAGGCGTATTTACAAGAGAAGATATTATTCAAAGATTAAAAAATTTAAAATTAGAAAAAGAAAGTGCTATTCATTTAGATTTATATGATACCGATTATATAGATTTATTATCAGAATTTCTCTTTTGGTTATTAATAACTAAATTATATAAAGTAAATGACGATATTTTTTGTTTATTAAAAGATACTGAAATATATGTAGAAATTCCTAATGGATTTATTGATTTTTATGCAAAATTCCCTATTTTAAATTTATTTTCTCAAGAAAAAGGAAATGAAATATTTATTAATTTATCTATTAAAAATTTAGAACCATTAATTATTTCAAAAGAAATTGGGTCTAATGTTCAAATAGTTTGTAATTATTTAAACCAATTAAAAAATATGGAAATTGATAATAAAGATCTATACATTGATGGTATAACTCAAGATAATCCGAATGAAAATAAGAAAAAAAAAAAGCTTTTTTCTAAAGCTGAACTTTTATCTCAAGAACTATGTCAATCTTTAATTTTTAATATATTTGGAGATAAAATTTTTTCTTATTATCAAATCAAATCTTTTATTGATATTTTAGCAGTCCAATTTAAAAAATTTAATCAGAATTATTTTCTTAAAGCATCTCAATTATATATAAATAAAAATTTACAAAAGGTTAGAACATTTACTATTCAAAGTATTATTAAATTTTCAAATTATTTTACTCAAGGAGCTTATATTAAATTAATTAAACAACAAAATGAAACTCAAAATTTTTTATTTGGAAATTATGATGAAAATAAGGATATTATAAATGCAATTAATAAATTATCAAGTGATCAACATTTTAAAATATCATATGATAACATTGATACAACATTGATATTTTTTCATGAAGGTGAACAACAATCTTTTAGTGTTATAACAAATAAAAATCCTGATGATGAAGAATATAAAAAATTTTTAAAATTATTTCAATGTCAAAAAACTAAGAATGAAGTAATTGAAAAATTAAATGATTATAAAAAATTTGATCAAATAGATTTCCTTAAAGAAATAAAAAATATTTTAGGTATTAACAACCATATAAGCAAAAAGGATAAACCAATTAATAAACAGTATAAATCCCTAGAAGAAATTGCCGATAATTATGCTTTTACTGCAGATAATTTTATTAAAATGATATTAATTTTAATTCGTATTAACTCAAATGTCCCAGTTATAATGATGGGAGAAACAGGATGTGGAAAAACTGCATTAATTAGAAAATTAGCTGAATTAAAAAATAATGGCTCTCGTAAAAAAATGAAAATATTAAATATTCATGCAGGAACAAATGATAAGGATATAATTACTTTTATCGAAAAAATAAATAGAGAAATAAAAGAAGAAAAAATAAATATAGAAGAAAAAATATGGATATTTTTGGATGAAATAAATACATGTAAGTCAATGGGACTTATAACTGAATTAATGTGTAAACATTCTTACCATGGAAAAAAATTACCACCAAATTTTGTTTTTATAGCTGCTTGTAATCCTTATAGAAAAATAGATAAAAAAACAATAGAAAAAAAGAATGGAATTGAAATAAATTACGCACATAAAGAAAAGGATAAAATAAATGAAAAAGAAATAATAAAAATAAGAAAGTCTTTTTCCAATGAAAATCAATTAGTTTATAAAGTTAATCCACTTCCTCATTCATTACTTAATTTTGTTTTTGATTTTGGTTCTATTGGAGAAGAAGATGAAAAAAAATATATAGATATAATGATTAAACAAAGTATTGAGAAAATATTTAATGAAAGTAAAAAAAAATTACATGAAGAAGAATTAACTAAAATAAAAAATTTAGCAAAGAATATGATTATTGTATCACAAAATTTCTTAAGAGAATTTAATGATATATCATCTGTATCATTAAGAGAAATAAGAAGATATGTTATTTTTTATGAATTTTTCTATAATTATTTAAAAAATAAAAAAGAAAAATTATTACATTTAATTGAAAATAAAATAAAAGAAGGAACAATTAATTTTGAATATGATAAATTAACTGAATTTGATTTACAAATTTATTCAATCAATTTATCTATTTTTATTTGTTATTATTTGAGAATTCAAGATAAAGAAAAAAGAAAAAATTTAGTTGAAAGATTAAATAAAATATTTATATACAGAGATTTTCTTGAATTACCTTTACTTGAAGAGCAATTTATAGCAGATAATATTGAATTACCAAAAGGAATTTCAAAAAATAAGGCATTATTAGAAAACTTGTTTTCACTATTTTGTTCAATCAATGTTAAGATTCCAATATTTATTGTAGGAAAACCAGGATGCAGTAAATCACTTAGCGTAAAATTAATTTATAAATCAATGAAAGGAAAATCATCTAAAAATGAACTTTTTAAATTATATCCTTCAATAGTTTTATTTTCATATCAAGGATCATTAAGCAGTACGTCTGAAAGTGTTGAGAATATTTTTGTAAAAGCTAGAAGTCCATTAAAAAGATTCAAAGAAGAAAAAAAATGTATTTCTATGATATTTTTTGATGAAATGGGATTAGCTGAAAATTCTCCTAATAATCCTCTTAAAGTAATTCATTCAGAATTAGAATATGATTTAGATGAAATAGATTATAATACAGATGATAATAAAAATGATATTAAAGATAAGAAAAGAGTCGCTTTTGTTGGAATATCTAACTGGGTTTTAGATGCCTCAAAAATGAATAGGGGTTTACATATATCAATTCCAGAATTAGATGAAGAAGATTCTATTAAAACTGCATTAACAATTGCTGAATCATATAATGAAGAATTAGTTGTTAAATTCAAAGAATTTTTTGAAAATTTAGGAAAAACTTATTATAAATATAAACAATATCTTAAAGAAAGACATCCTTATGATGGCAAAGGACATTTTCATGGAAATAGAGATTTTTTCCATTTTATTAAATATGCTGCTAAAGTATTATCTCAAAAAATAATTATGGTTGATGAAAATAAATTGATTTTTATTGGATTGAAAAGTATTGAAAGAAATTTTGCTGGATTAGATTTAGGTAATAATAAGACTTCAGTTGAAGTTGTACAAAATTATTTTTTAGAATTTTATCCTGATTATGAGAATAATCAAATATATAATTCTATAGAAAATATTAGGGAAAATAAAAGAGATAATAATAGTAGATATTTATTATTAATTTCAAAATCTATAGAAACATGTTATTTATTATCTTCTATTTTGGAAGATAGTTATTATAATATTATAATAGGCAGCCAATTTAAAGAGGATTTAAAGAGTGAAGATTATCAATTAAAAATAATCAAAAAAATTCAATTTTTTATGGGGAAAAAAATAACTCTTATATTAAAAGATATTGAATATGTATATCCAGCATTATATGATTTATTTAATCAAAATTTCACTTCAATGAATGGAAAAAATTTTGCTCGTATTTCAATTGGTTCCTCTTTTGCTACATATTCTAATGTTGATGATAATTTCAAATGTATTGTGGATGTAAATATAAATGAAATTAAAAACCAAGATCCACCTTTCCTTAATAGATTTGAAAAGCATATTTTACAATTAGAAAATTTATTAGGTGAAAAGTTAACAAATATTTCAAATAAAATTAAAGGAATATTAGATAAATTAATTTCAAATAGTCAAGATAATAAAATTATTAATTATGATATTAGAAAAATATTAATTAATTGTGATTTAGAACAAATCCAAGCATTGGTTTACAAAGTTTATAATGATAAAAGAAAAGAAAAATTAGAAGATAATGAAAAAGAAATAATAAATCAAGTTTTATCTAAAATTGCTTTGGCTTTACCTCAAGATATTATATTACCACTCAAATATAATAATTATATTGAATATAAAGATATAATTATAGAAAAATATTTAATTGGTGAACATTCTAATTTACAAAATTTCTTGAAAACTATGAAAAATAAAAACAATATTATATATACTTTTAGCAAAATATTAGAAAAAATTGAAATTTTAAACAAAATAGAAAATAAGGCATTAAATCTTGAATTTAATTCAGAAAATATTAAAATGATAAAAATAAGAGAAATTAAATCTGAAAGAGAATTTGAAATAAATATTGATAATTATATAAATGAGGATAAGTATAAAATATGTATAATTCAATTTACTCCTGAAGAAAGTAAATTAATTAATTATGCACAATTCTTTATTAAGAATAAAGAAAAAGAATTTCATTTTGGAAAAGTATTTATATTTATAGTTCATATAGTTAGAATTTTTAATTATGAATTAAAAGAATTAGAAAATGAAAAAGTTCAAGAAAAAAAAAAAAAAAATTTTTTAAAAGAGACTATTTCATATTTATCAGATTATTATCAAATTTTTATTGATAATTTAAATGGTGATGATTCTATTAATAAAATATTAAAATCAGAAAATATTCAAGGAAATGATTTGATGGAATTTACTCAAAAATTGGAAGATTATATAAAATTATCAATGAGTTATTTTAAATATAATATATCTTTTGTTATAGGAGATTTAAGTAAAAAAAACTATAATAAAAAATTAATAGACTTTATTAAAAGTAATGAAAAAATAAAAGAATTAATTAATAAATATATTAATAACTTTTTCTTAAAAAAAGAATTTTCATTTGAAAATTTATTATTAAAAGGCCAGGAAGAAGAAAAGAAAGATAATAGAATGATAATATCTGAAAATGATATTGAAATGATATGTATAGTTAAAAAATATCTTAATAAACAAATAAGTCAATTTATATATAGAATAGAAGAGAAATCTATTTTTCCTTCTTTATTATTAATTAATCAAGAAGAAATGGAAATAAAAGATAAAGATGAAAGTGAGAAGATAGCATTTTTTAATAAAAAAAAAATTATTGAAAAAATTAATTTAATCCTTTTTGAAAAAATTTTAAAAGAAGAACAAACAATTAAAATAAATGAAAAAATGAATTCTAATATTGTAAATATTATTTTAGGTATTAAAATTCCTGGTATTAAAAATTCTATAAAAAATATATTTAATAAAGTAAATGAACAAATAAATAATTTTAAAATAAATGAATTGAATTCAAAAGAAGATAAAGATAAATATATAAAAGAAATAAAAAGATGTTGCAATTTAACGAGCATGGAAATAAAAAATGAAGATTTTATTTTTGAAATAATAAGTAAATTTAATGATAATGAATTAAGTTTATTTTATGATCTTTTTATTGATGATTATTATATATTATTTATTAATAATAATTTAGATATTCAAAATAAAGATGAAATAAATATTGAATCAGTTAAAAATATGCTATTATTAATGATAAATTTTAATAAAAATAAAATTGAATTTAATTTAAATGAAAATGAAGAAAGAGAAAATAAAAAAAAATTAAATATTATTTCATATATAATTAATTGGATTGAATGTTATAAAATGGAATTAATAACTATTCTCAAAATTTATTCAATTTTAGAAAAAAAAATAGATGGCTTATATTCATCTATTAAACAAATTTTTAAAGATAACACTACTAAAAGTAATGTAAAAAAAAATAGAGATTCAGATAATACAGTTAATGAAGCAATTTTAATTGGGATAGAATCATTACTTATTACATTTATGTATAATGAACAAATTTTAAATGATATTGATAATGATAAAGATAGTTCAAAATTATTAGAAATTATAAATATGTATAGAGAAATTCTACAAGATTTATCGAAAATACAAAATAATTTAAATTTAAATTCAAATGAATTATTATCTTTACAAGAAATTACAGAAATTTTTAATTTATTTTATTTAAATAAAATTAATGATAAAAATATCTTTAATCAAGTAATTCAATATTTTTCACAAGAAACACAATTAATAAAAGATAAAGATAAAGAAAAATTAATAGAGAACTTTGAAAACTTATATAAAATGTTATCAAATATAATTGGAAAAGATAATAATTTTCCAAAAATAATGAGTATTATATTTGAAAACGAATTTAAAAAAGTCAAAGAAGATGAATTTTTAAAAATTATATTAGAAAAAATTTTAAATAATAGTTTATTAATATATAATAGTTCTAATTTGATAGAATATATTTTAAAGAATTATTTAAATTTTGATGATAAAAATATTGAAAATGATTTAGATAAAATTAAAGAAGCTGATAAAGCTGTAGTTGAAATATTAAATAATAACAACAATTCAATTTTAGAAGAAATAATACTACATTATTTTGAATTTAAGATTAATTTTTATTTTGATAATTCAAATGAACAAGAAAATAATCATGATAAATTTAATCTTAATAATAAAGAGGAAAAAAATTTTTTAATATTTACTGAAAAAAATAAAAATATATTTTATAAATCAATTAAAATTTTAGAGTCAATTTTAGAGTTAATTTTACAGAAAAAAGATATATTAAATATGAATTTATGTAAATTATATTCAATTTCATATATAAAAATATATTTATATAAATTTGCTTATTTAAAAATCAATTTTAATCAACAAACAAATAATTAAATATCAGAAATATTTAATGAAATAAATAATATTAATAAGGACAATTTAAGAAAAGTCATAAAATTTTATTTATTTAAATTATTTTATAATAATATCAAGGATTATGATGAATTTATAAAATTTCCTTTAGAAGAAATTCAAGCTCATGATAATTTTGAAATTATCAGAAAAGGAGTATTAATTTATTATTTTTTACCTTCAGAAGAAGATTATAATAAATATTTAAACCAATGCAAAATCTTTGATAATTGCATTAAAAATAAAAATTACAAAGATTTTCTATCATTATTTAAAAAGGAAAAAAATAAAAATAATGAATTTAATTTAGATATATTTATAATAATAACAATAAATAAAATAATTTCAAATTTCTCAGATAAACAAAATTTTGATTCAAATTTTACATCTTTTTCAAGTTTAGTAAATAATTTATTTCAAAATGAAATGTTATTCAATCAAAATTTAATTAATTTATTATCTTTATATTATAACAAAAATGAATTTTTTGAGAAATTGGAGCAAAAATTATCAAAAAATAAGAAAATAGATGAAAATCTCTTTATAATACTATTATATGGATTTCGTTATTGTGTTCAATCTTTAAATAATAATAAAAATAATAATTTATATTGTTCTTTATTTAATGAAAATCCTTTATCTAAATTAAATGAAAGTTATATTCCTGGAAATAATATTCAAGAAGATCTTCATTTACATACAATATGTGATATTGAAGATCATTTTAATAAATATCCTTCAATTCATGGTTGTTATGTTTGCTCATGTGGATATTATTATTCTATAGATCTTATAGGGATACCAAATAATAAAGAAAAATATACAAAATGTCCAAAATGTAAAAATGAAATAGAATATGGAAAAAATGAAAAAATTAAAAATAATCAAAATTATGAAAAAATTCATTATAAAATTGTTCAAAATAAAGATGATAAAAACAAAGAAATGAATAAAAATGAAATAAATCAAGGGCAATTCCAAATTAAAACTTTAGAAGAATATAAAGAAGAAATAATTGAACAATTATTAAATAAAGAAAAGCCTGGATTAAATATTATAAATAAAAATTTATTTTTGTCAAAAAAAAAAAGAATAAGGCATTTAAGTAAAATAGGATATAGATTATTAAATTTTATATTATATAATTATTTATTTTTTGCTAATTGTCTAGGATTTATATCTGATGATGATTTAAAAAATAATTGTTTAATTAAAGATATGTCATGTCTTGAGATTATTGAAAACAATTGGAATTTATTAAAAGAAGCTTTACATGAAGAATCAATAAATTCTATTGAAATATTTATGAATTTAATATTTAAAAATTTATCAAATTTATTAAATAAAGATAATGATTATTTTAAAACTATAAAAGAAAGGAATAATTTTGAAAAAGAAGTTGAAAAAATTATTAAAGAGAGTATAAATATAGATAATTATAATAAGTATCAAAATTTTTATTTTGAAAAATATGAGCAATTAAATATAAAAAAAGATGAAGAAGAAAATAAAGGAAAAAATAAGGAGATAAATAAAGAAAAAAACAAAGAAAAAAATGAAGAGATAAATATTAAAGAAAAAATTAAAATAATAGTTAATGAAGTATTACCCATTGAATATTATTCAGAATATCCATTTTACAAATACTTTATGTATACAGAATATCCTGATAAAAATAATTTTATATTAAAATTAAAAGAAATTGGTGAAACATATAAATATCAATATCCTCTTTTATATCAATTATTATTAGATGATCCGAATCCTAAAAAATTGAAATATTTTTATAATTTTAATGAATTCTGTAATTATATGTTAGATGATTATTCATATAAAATTTCTAGAGATAAAGCATCTGAAACATCTTTAAAAGATAAAGGATTAAATGAACATACAAATAATCAATTCAAAAATTTTTGTACTTCATGGAATGAAATATATATAGATGCAAAAGAATATAAAGGGAATATAATAAATCAAAAAAAATTAACTGAAAATGATAAATTAATAAATTTTTTAAATGATGATAAAGATATGCATATTGCTGCTGCTTATCAATTATTTATTTCTTGGCAAAACTCATTTTTACAACCTATTTATGATGCAAATGTTTATAATGGAATTCTTCATTTTTATGTTCATAATTTACAAAAAAGAATTCCAATTCAAGAAGCAAAACAAAATCAAATATTATCTTTAGATGATATAAATATTGAAGAAATTATTTCTAAACATTGTAAAAGAGATATATTAAGAAAAAAAAAAGATATTTATTATAATTATTATTATAATTATAATAATTTTATTTATGATTTTGATTTAATTGAAAAGAAATTAGGAGAATTAATATTACCTGGAAAATGTTTTTTTGATGAAAATAAATTAAGATTTGTTTCATTTTGGTTTGAAAATAATACTAATAATATTTTTACAACATTTTCCGAAATATATCATCAAAAGGAATTGGATCAAGAAAAACAAGAAGAAATAACTAATTTTTTCCGTAGTGAAAATAAAAAAAAAGATATTTATGATTCATATCAAAATTTATTAAATTATTTAAATAATTATCATCATGATGGAGAAGATAAAATTAAAGCGATATTAGATGAAGAATCACAATATATAAAAATTCATGAAAATTTATATCGTTTTTTTGAAGAGAATGAATTTAAAATAAATCAATTATTAAATATATATTTAATTATAGAAGAAATTATGTTTGAGGAAATTAAAAAAGTACAATTTGAGAATAATAATTTATTTTATGATATAGGAAATGATATAAAAAAGAAAGAATTAGTAGAAATATCAAATAAAATTGGTTTACTAAAAGCATTAAAAAGATATTTCTTAAGATATTTAAGTGATGATTATTATCTAAAACAAAATTCAGAAAGAAATATAGCTTTAGAATTAGAGAAATCTGAATTATGGAATGTAAATGAAAATAAATTAAAAGAAATTAGAGAAGTATTAAATAAACAGTTAAAAGATTATAATATAAAAGTAAAAGAATCATATGACTTTTATAATATTATCATAAATAATAATAAAAATAATCAAAATGATTTCTAATATTAAATTCTTTATAACTTTAAATTAAATTATAAAAT
>JAJJLS010047652.1:0-14092 GCA_023783355.1 Polyplastron multivesiculatum
TTATTAGTGTAAAGTTAATTTTTAAATATTTAATTTTATTTTGCGCCTAAATATTATTATTATTTAATGATTAAAATTGATTAATATTTAATTTTTAATCCAAATTTCTATCTTCATAATTCTCATCATCATCTTCAAAACTTTCTTCTGGTTCTGGATTTGATGATTCTTGTTGTTTTTGATTTTTTTTATCATCCTTTACTTCAATTTTATCATTATTATTATTTTCAATAGCTAATTTTTCAAAATATCGTTTTCTTTTGAAATATTTAGCAATTTCAATAGTATAACTTAATTTAGCACCTAATTTATCTTTTAAATCTTTTAATTCTGATTGAATTTTTTCAGATAAATATATATTTTTTTCTCTAATCATTTCAAATAAATCTCTTGATTGAGATTCCCTAGATTCATTTGGTAAATATCTACAAACGAATTTTATTAATAGAGATGTTAATAAATCATTTTTGAGTTCTCTTTTATACTCTTCATCATAATATTTATTTAACTTTTCTTCATATTCATTTGAAAATGGTTCTTTAAATTCTTTAATAATATATCTATCTTTGATGAATTCTAAAAGAACTTCTTCAACATATTCATATATAGTAATTAATTTATTTATAGTGAATTTATTAAAATCATTTAATAATTGGAAAAATTTATTATCTATAAATAAATTTGGGTTTAATCTAATTTGACTAATTTTCTTAGTTCCTGGGAATTTATTTTCTTGAAGTAAATAAAAAATGAGAATTTCCAAATTAGGTAAAATTATTCTTTTCAAATTAGGTGCTAATTTTGATAAATTTGATAAATTGGCTTTTTCTTCTTTAGTAAGTTTTTCTTGACCATATAATTCATTGAATTTTTCAAATTTTTTGGATTTTTCTTCCATTCTATAAGGGTCTAAATAAAATTCATAAGTAATTTGTTTCTCAGAAAATAATTTTTTTCCTGTTAAAATTATATTTACCAATTCTTTTTCTATCATATTTAATTTAAATTTAACTTCTGAATATTTTGAATAATCAATTATATTATCTTTTTCATTAAAAATATTTTTTAAAGAATAAAATGAATATAATTCTTCAAAAGATAAAATAATCTTATTAGAAACATTAAAAGAAAAGATATCAGCTTTTGTGCATAATTGAATACATTTTTCTTCCTGAATTTGTTCAATAGCATATTTAATTATTATATCTTCTCCCTTATTTTTTTTTTTTCCATTATTATATTCTTCAATTATTTTTTTCAAAAAATAATTTTGTGTTTTAATCAAATGAGAATATAATTTATTTATATCAGTTTCCTCTCCTTTGATTTTATCATCGTTTAAAATTTTTATTACTTCACTATCTTTAGTAATACATTCATTATTAATATTTTCATAGGAAATACAAAAATCTTCAAACTGTTTATCAATATGAGAAATATTATCATCATCATCTTCGTTTTTTCTAATTTCTATTAAATAATCTTCTATTGTTTCATTTTTGGCATTTTTTCTAGTTATTAAATTTCTTGTTTTTTCTGAAAATGAATTTATGAAATCATTAATTATTTCTATATGAGAAAGATGATGGATATTAAACTTTTTAGTATCTAAGTCAATAAAGGACTTTAAAATTGGAAGAGATTTTTTTTTATATGAAGAAATAGATTGCTTTAATAAATTTATATTTGGATATTGAGTAGCCGTTAATAAGTATTTATAATTTTCATTTTTGAAATTATTATCATAAGTTAATGAAGTCAAAATATTCATTTCCAAATTGTTAAATTCTTGTTCATCTGATTCATTTTTGTATCTTTGTTCTAATTGTTTTAATAATTCTGAAATATTTTGAAATATTTTATCTTTTTCTTTCATGCAATCTGTATTTTTTATTAAATTAAATAAAGGTTCACAATTTATGAAATGATTATAATTTATATTTTTTTGATTTAAATATTCTTCTATTTTTTTGTTTAACTTTATTAAATTGTCTAATAAAATATCAGTTTTAAATTCTTCCTCTACTTCTTTTTTTGTTATAAAACCTATTTTATATTCAATAAATATTTGTGATAAAAATATAAATTTCAATAATATTTTTGAAAAATTATCATCATTTATAATAGAATTATCAATAATCAATTCATCCAAAGTTTTGCAATTATTAATTACTTTTTTAATAATGAATTCATCTTTAAATTCTTTTAATAATTTTCCTTTTAATTTACATTTACCATTTTTAGCATTTAATTTTATTTCTTCAATATAACTTTTTTGGTCTTTATCATAATAAATTGCATAATGGTTTTCTCTTTCTACTAAAATTGAATTAATTCCTCCTATTTTTAATCCACATTTACAATTTTCAATTTTGGTCGGCAAAGAATCTTTAATTTTATACCATTTACCACAACTACAAATATATACAGGGTAATAATTTTCTTTTTCTAAATATTCTTCTTCTAAATATTTTTTCATTTCATAATAACTTTGAATAAAAAGAAATTCATTTTTGAAATTATTATTATAAAATATTTTTATAAGATATATAATATTATCTGAAAATATTAATGAAAACAATAAATTATTTTTGTAACCGATGAATCCGAGAATATAAAATTTTATCATAATAAAAAATAATTTTAAATTTGATTTAATTTTTTCTTCCTTGGAAAAATTAATATTTGACATTATTTCAAATAATTTACTCATTTTTGATTTTATATTACAATCAAAATGAAAAACATTTTTAATTCCATTTAATTTTTCTAACAACACAGATTTTTCAAAAATATTATTTTTTATTTTTAAACTTATTTCATTATATACAAAATCTATAATATAATATAAATCTGAAATTTCAAAATTTTTTGAGATATTTTTAAAATTATTATTATTAATTTTTGACCATATATTAAATAATAAATTTTTTGAATTTTCAAATTTTTCAACTGGGAAAATTTCATCTTCTGGATTATCTTGAAGAATAGCATTTTTCCAATTGTTAATTGTTTCATCTTTCAAATATGTTTTCAGGAAATACTCTTTTTTATTTTGAAGAATAAAACTTTTTGCAATATATAAAATAATTAATTTTCCAAAGTTTGAATGAGATATATCAAAAAGGTGATGATGTATAGGAGTTAAATCACCGAAATTATTAAATTCTAATTGAAGTTTTACAAAATAGTATAAATAACATTTTATAAAAGCGAAATAAAAAACCATTCCTAAAGATTTTAATTTTCCATAATTGTTGCTGTTTATATCATCACAAGCTTTTAAGAAATAATTAAAATTTAATCCTGTAAATATTAATTTCCTATATTCTCCACCTTCCATTAATTTTGAATTTTGACAGTTTTCAAAATAGGAAATTAGTCTTAATTCAAAAATATATAATAATATTTCTTTTAATATTTCATTATTTTCAGCTTTATCGTTTATTTCTTTTAATATTAATTTATTATCTAAATTTTTTATTTCTCCAAAATTTTCAAGGAAATTATTTTTCTCATTTTCATTTAATTGTCTTTTTGTTTGTCGTTTTGGTTTTATAGGTTGAGTTAAGAAAATGTAATTAAAAAATAAAGAAGATAATTTTATTAATTGTGGAAATTCGAATAAAATTTTGACTAATTCGATTTTATATTTTTCATATTTTGTAAATTGCAGTAACTTATTAACAAGGATTTTTGAAGCTAATTCATCTGATAAGTTAATAGCTATTTTGATTTGTTTAATCAAAGCTTCTTTTGCCTGGTAAATATCATTTTTGAGCATAAAGTATTTTTCATCAAAAACATTTTTAATAAAAGTAGTTAAAAGTTTTTTAAATTCTTTTTCTTCTATATTATTTTTTTGAAAAATTTCAATGAATTTACTAATTGATAAAAAAGTATATTGCCCTTTTAACTCAAGATTTAAAGTCAAATTAAATTGAGTTAAGATATTAGCTACTTCATTTATTTCAGTACAAAAAGATTTTAAATCAATAGAATCAATATCTATATTATTTATATTTGTCATGACATGACAAAAAGTTTCTGAAATGCAATAAAAAATTTCATTAACTTTTTTAATTTCATTTTCTTTTTCTTTTTCATATTTTTCTTTAAATAAATCATAATTTTCTTTCATAGAATCTAATAGGGTTTGATTATCATGACTCATTTTTATTCCATCTTTCAAGCTTTTTTGCTGATTGAAATATTTATCCAATTTATTAAATATTTCTATTATCTTTAAAATTGTTTCATGATAACTTCCAACCCATAAGCAGAAATATAAAAATCCATCTAAATTGTTCTCACTTTCATTTTTTTTTTCAAAAATAAAAAGAAGAAATTCTTCTTGTTTTTTGGTAATAGAATTCTTTGAATTTTTATCATAAAAATAATAAATGAAAAAATCTTTTAAAATATCTTGAAAATATTCTGAAAATATATCCTCTGTTAATAATTCTTCATTCCATAATTTATTTTTCAAAAATTGCTTATGTTTATAATGAACACTTTCTAAATTCTTTTTATTTTCTCCTTTATTGGCTTTTTTCTTTGGTTTTCTATATTCTTCTTCAATATTTAAATATTCTATTTTACAAATTTTAATTAAATTTATTATATTTTCGAATAAAATTTGGCTTCCAGGAATTTTTAAATTATAGAATATTTCATCTAAGTTATATGAAACATATTTTGGAATATTCATATTATTAATAAATGAAAAAATAATTTTTTTAAATTTAGAGGGAATTTCTTTTTCAAATAAATAAGAAACAATGTAGCCGTTTTTTATTAATTCTTTGATTATTTTTTCTAAATTATTAGAAATTATTCTTTCTAATTCTTCCAAAAAGAAATTAATAAAATCATAATCTTTTTCTACTTGAGAATAATATTTTACAAGAATATTTCTTAAAATATTATCAGAATTTTTAACAATACTTTGAATTTTTTTTATTATGCAATTATTAACTTCATTTTCTAATAAATTCTCTAATTTTTCAATAAAAGAATTTCCATCTTGAATATATAAAGTAATTTTACTTAAAAATTCTTTTTTTATAATTAAATTAATATCAAATAAATTCGGTAATAAAATTAATTCCTCATTTGTCTTATTAAATAAATCTATAACAGAAATATCTCTTTGCTCTAATAAATTATCGATAGTGATTTGTTGATATTCTGAAAGAAAAGAAAAAAAATAAGAATGATATTTTTCTAAATTTTCAATTACTTTATCATTTAGATTTCTTTCATTACTATCTATATCAATTTCATAATTTTTTTCTATATGAATAATAAATAAATAAATTTTTTTCTCAATTTCTTTATTTTTCTTATAAAATTCATCCAATTGATATTTGACATATTTAAGAAATATGGAATCTCTTAAATTAAAATGCATAATAAATAAATTATAATTTTCATTTTCATAATATAATTGGAAAAAATAATTCAGCATTTTTTCAGATAATTTTTTATTAAATATTATCTCAACAGAATTTTCTTTTGATATAATTCCAAATTTTTCATTCATAAATTCATATGTATTATCTTCATTAAATATATCTTTATAATATGGAGAAAAAGTATATATCATTAATTTATTGGTTTTTACATTTTTCAAAAATTTAAATATATTTGTATGTGTATTTTCTTCATAAATTTGAATTAAATATTCTTTTTTAATATATTTTTTTTGAGGCGAAAAAATAGCACTCAAAATATTTTCTTGACTAAAAGTAGGAATTAATATTTTATATATTTCATTTATATGATTTTCAACATCATCATCATAATTATAAGATATATTTAATAAAAGACATCTAATTTCTTCCAAATTAATATTAATTAATAAAGGAAGCTTATTTATATTTTCTGGAATTGTAGTTAATTCTTTTATTTCATTATATAATTTTTTAGATAAAACATTTTGTTGTTCTGTTAACAGATATTTAAATGACATTAAATGTTTCTCAAATCTATTTAAAAAAGGAGGATCTTGTTCATCTATATCTTTTTGTTCTAATAAAACTATGCATCTAAAATCTTTATTTACAATACGCCTTTCATTTGTTGTAGAATCTAAAACAATTCTTGCATAATTAGAGTTACCAAATTTTTGGAAATTTTGATTGAATAAATCATATAATTTCGGATATATAATTTCTAAATCTTTTAAAATTATAATTTCTCCTTTCTCCATAAATGAAATAATAGACAAAGTTTTTTCTAATACATAATCCTCATTTTGGTCATCTTTGAGTTTACTTCCTTGAATAAATCTATATTCTTTTTGTAAATTTTTAAGAATAAATTCAATTAAAGTTTCATTTTTTGTTTTATTTGTTATTAATAATAAATATCTATTATAATCATTTTCTAAATTATTTTTTATGCATGAAAATATATCATATTTATATATATCTTCAACAAAATTATTCTGAATTTTAGAAAATATTTCTTTATATATTTTTGTTGATGGAAATAAAGTATTTCCTTCTAAATTTAATTCAAGTCCTCCAAAGTTTCTTTCGATACTTTCCATAGCTATTTTTTCTAAAGCTCTATTATTAACGTTATTTTTTATTCCTCTTGAAGTTATTTTTATTAAATTATAAAAATCTCTTAATCCATGGAAATCATAATTTGATATAGATTTATTTTTAATATAATTTTTATATTCAAAATATGATTTAGTTAAATTTTCTATTAATTTTTTATTTTTTTCTATTTTTTCTATTTCCTCAAATATATTTTTCGAAATAGTAAGTGCTGTCAAAGTTAAGTCTTTTTCAGTAGGTTCTGGAATAGAAAGATGTATTGCTCTATTCATTTTAGATGCATCTAAAGTCCAATTTGAAATACCAACAAAGCAAACCTCATTTTTTTCATCTAATTCAGAATGTATTACTTTTAAAGGGTTATTAGGAGATATTTCTGCCAATCCTAATTCATCAAATAAAATAACAGATAAATTTTTCTTTTCTGAATTTTTCTGCTTTGCATTGACTTTTTTGGCTCTATTAAAAATAGTTTTTATTTCTTGAGAAGTACTAGTCAATGAGCCTTGATATGAAGTTACGTATAAACTTGGATATTTTTTAAATAATTTACTTTGAGAATATTCTCCTTTCATTGACTGAAATAATAATGAAAAACTAAGGCTTTTACTACATCCAGCCTTTCCGCAAATAAATATTGGGACATTATTATTAAGGCAAACAAATAATGTAAATAAATTATCTAATAAAGCTCTATTTTTTGCAATTCCCCCATCTAAATTTAAGCTATCGGCTAATTCATTTTGTAATTTATAAGGATATTCAAGAAAATCAAATTTTAAAATTTGTTCAATTATTCCAGCTAATTCTTTTCTTTTTTCTATATTCATAATTCTTAAATAAAAGCATATAAATAAACCGAGATTAGCTGCTTTTAAAACTATTAAATCTTCTTTTTTATCTTCATCTCTTTTTACTTTAGAAAATATCGACATATCTTTTATGCATTGATAATCAGGATTTTGAAATTCTTCTCTGTTTTTAGTTATTTTGAAAAAAAATTCAAAAAATATTTTAAATCTTTTAATTTCTCTTAGACTAACAGCAGAAATTTCACTATTTTTTCTAATATATTTTTGCGATACATGAACTGCTTCACTAATTATTTCTATTATTTTTTTATAATTATAATGATTTTTTTTCGAAAAATTTTCATTTAAAAATGTGTTCAAAAATTTTTTAATATATTCTTTTTCATCTTCTTCTTTAATACTCCCAAAATCAAAAATATAATTAATTAAACATAGTGGAAGAGGATTCACAGTATATACTAAATTTCTAATTCTATGCATTTTTTTGTTTATATAACCAATTTCTTCTGAATTAGAAAGCATTAATCTATATGGATTGCAAGCGGCAATTATAAATACATTTGATTTTAATCTTCTTCCAAGAAAACTATGTTTAACAAACAAATCACAAAGCAAATTTAAACTATTTGTCGTGTTTATTTCATCTAAAAATAAAATGGTATCTATATCATTTTTATTTGATGGATCATTATACAATTTTTTATTTTTTAAAAAATTATTTATCTCCATAAAATCTATGCCTGAATAAATATTGAATTTAACTAAATTATATCTATCTGAAATGAAATAAATTAAAGTCTCAATTAATGATGTTTTTCCGCATCCAGTTTCCCCTAATAATATTAAAGGTACTTTTGCTCTAATTCTTAAATATATTAAAACCATTTTTATAAAATTATCGAGAGTGAAAACATATCCTATTAAATCTAATTTCTGATTTATAAATAAATTAAATTCATCATTTGTTAAACAAATATTTTTTAATTCTGTCCTGTATTCAAAAGATCCCATTTCTAAGAGATTTGATAAAACTGGAAATCCTAGATATTCCTGATAAAATTTGTTTAATTCTTTATATTCATCATCTTCTTTATCTTTCTCATATGCTTTTAATATTGTGCAATTGAAAATATTGTCGTATCCATTTTGACAAGGAATATCATTGTATAGAATAATTCCATATTTTATATTGCTAAAAGTTATAATTCTTTTTTTATTTATTTTTTCTATTAATTCATTTTTCTTCTTTTCTGATAATTTATAAGCTAATTCTTTTTGATACTTTGCTGCTTCTATTTGGTTTTCCAAAATTGATTCATAAGAAAATGTCGAAAATTTTATAACAAATTCTATATAAGACTTAATAATTTTTTCTCTTATTGTTTTCAAAAATGGAAATTTTTTTTGATTTAATTTAATATTTTCAGGTGATATTTCTTTAAATTTATTAAATTCGTTTATTAAATCACCTAGTAAATCAGAAAAAATTTTTAATTGTCCAAAATTAGGTAAATTTCTAGAATTGCTTTCAGAAGGATATTTATCTATAAAAAATTTTTTTATTAAAGCTTCGTTACTCAAGTCTGGTTTTAGTATTTTTAAACATTTTAAGACATTTGAAATATTTCCTTGTTTGGATAAATCAATTTTATTTTTTTCATAAAAATCTAGACAATTTTTAAATTTAATAAAATGCCTTTTAAATAATTTTAAAAATTTATATTCCTCATCGAAATTTGAATAATCTGATGATACTTCAATAAATATTTTTATATCTTTCTTATTTATATAATTAAATATTCCATAATTTTTCAATATTATAAATTTAAAAAGAAATATTTTAATTAAATGATATACTTTTTCATTAGGATTTTCATATAATTCAAAAATAATAGAAGTATTTTTATTAAATATCAAATTTAGAGTCATTTCAAATAAATATAAAGGGTTTATGTCTCCTAAAATAAAAATGAATTTTTCTGAATCTTTTATTTTAGATTCAATATAATTAGTTTTTCCTACTCTTGGAGAATCAGAAGTAACAATTTCAACCGGTAATTCTTGTAATAATTTTTTTAAATTATCAATAGGTAAATTTTCTATAGTTTTAAATAGAGGGGGATCATTAGGAAATTTACATTTTTTCTTTAAATTATTCATTTGTTTAATAATATGGGAATTTTGATTAATATATAAAATTATTATACAAGATTCTATTTTATACCCTTTTTTCTCTAATAATTTATTAAGAGTCTGTAAAATTATTTTTTCTTGGGAAATATTTAATTCTTCTGGTGTTATAAGAACAAATAAATTATTTGTATTGCAATTTATTGCTCTAACACAAAATGCATAAATTTGGTCATCTTTAGGATTATCATTACATAACAGCAAATTAAAATAATAAGGAATATTTCCTATTAATTCATTAAATAATTTCAATATATCTATTTCATATAATTCTTTGGTTGTCTTATAAAAATATAATCCTTTCAGATAATTGAATTCATTTTTTATTTGATTTTCATTCAATAAGTCAGCAATTTTATCTGGTATTTTTTCATTTTCTATTGGTTTTTCTATTTTTTCAAATTCTTGTGGTGGGTATTTTACTTTAAATTCATAGTAACAATTTTCACAGTAATTAATTTTTTCGTTTTCCTTACATTTATATCTAGTTCCTATAATAGGAAACATGTTGCATCCATCGCACATGATATATTTATGAACTATTTTATTTTCATTTTTATCTTCTATCTTTTGAATATTTGGAAAATAGCTCTCTATTTTATCTTTATTTTCTAAATCTTTAAAATCAAGAGATTCTAACTTTGAATTAATCATATCTAATCCTAATAAAAATTGAGTAAAAATATTAGTATTAATATCTAGCATTTTTTTCATTCTTTTTTGATTATTGCTTTGTCTCAAATTTTCTAATATTTCTTCAAGTTGAGGCAATTTTAGAATTAATTTATCTACAAATTGTAAATCTTTCACTTTATATTCTTCATTAAATTCTTGTTCGACATCGTAATTTAACTCTTTAAGTATATTTTCAATTAATTGTGCAATTTTTTGTGCTTTTAATAAATATTCTTTATTTTTGCCATATTTATATGCGTTTTTGGCCATAATTTTTTTAATAGTTCTTACAAACATTTCAAAATTTTCTTCTTTATCATCAATTTTTATTGTGGCATTAAAATATTTTTCTTCTGTTAAATCAGTTTCTTTAAAATCTTTTCCACTTAAAAATTCTAGAAAAAAGGCAAATGTTAATTCTTTTTTTCTTTTCATTTTTATAAATTTTATAACTCCATTTTCAATAAAGTTTTTTAAATTAGTTGAATATTTATACTTTTTTCCTAATTGAATTTTAACAAAATCTTGAAATAAATTTAAATTTTCCTTAATATGAACAATATTTGAAACAATATCTTTATAAAGATAATTCTTTTCTTTTAAAATTGAATGAAAATTTTCTAAAAATTCTTTAAAATTTTGTGTTTTTATTTTTAATTCTTGAAAAAAACAAACAACATTAATAAGAATTTCTATATCTTTTAATTCAACAGTGCAAATCTCTTCATTTTCATCATCAAATATACCATCTATTAAATCTCGAGTCTGTGATTCTTTTTGATTATTTAAAAAAATAATTAATTGGTCATTTTGGTAAAAATTAAGTAAAATTGCAAGATAATTTTTATCCATAAAATTTTCATCGAACTTTTTTAATGATTCCATTTGCTCATGAATATCTAAATAATTTTTTATTTTTTCGATATTATTAGATAATTTTTTTATATCAATTTCTAAACTTTTCTGCATTTTTACTGAAAGTTTATTACATATATTTTCAAAAGATCTCAATGCACAAGAAATTTTTTTTCTTTTTTTATAAAAGATTAAATAATTAGTTATTTGTATTTCGTTTGAATTATTATATTTGAAATTATCTTTTAGATATATAATTTCTTTTAATAAATTTTCACTTGAATCATCTTTGTCCAATTTATCTAATGGAATTTCTAGGAATTCTAGTTCAAAATTTTGTCCATTAAATAATTTTTCACATTCATTAAATATTTCTATTGCTTTATTAAATTTAATTATTTCGTCATTTTCATCTTTAATATTATCATAAAATGCACAAAAAAATTTGGATTTATGATATTTTTCAAAAATTTTTATTTCTTCATAAATTTTCTCATTTAATTCAATATTACATATATTAATTTTTGCTTCGTTAAAATTAGATTGTTGTTTTGTATATTTATTTATTTCAGCTTTTTTGGAATTTTTATAATATTTATCATAATATTTAATTAAAGTTTCTAATTGCTCGCTATATTTAATAAATTTTTTAGTATATATTTTAATGTTTTCTTCAAGTCTTTCACTTTTTTTCAAATCTCCTAAACAAATATAAAAAATTCTATCAGTAATTTTATTTTTAGTAATTAATTCCTTTATTTTATTTAATTCTGAAAAATTAATTTCTTTTTTATTCAATCTTTCTTTTATAGAATTACATTCTAAAATAATTTTTTGAAAATAATTACCTTTTAATAATTCTTCATTTTTTACCAATCTTTTATCAATAAAATATTTCATATTATTAAAAAATATATTTCCTTCTATTTTCAAAAAATCAGAAAATTTTATAATTGGAAAATGTTCTTGATTAGTAAATATTATTTTTTCTCTTAATTCAATTGATTTAATTTTTAATAAAAAGTCTATTTTCTTTTCGATATTTAAATTAAAATATAATTTTTGTATTATAAATTCACTAACTTTTTCCTTTTCTTCATTTGTAATATAAATTTCAAGATTTTGATTAATTATTATTTCTAAAAATATATTAAATAAATCATCTTCATTGAAAGAACGTAAATTTAAAATAATTTTTTTGAAACTATTATTATTTCCATTATTATAAGGTATATATATTACTGATAAAATGATTATTTTTTGCAATATATATTTAAATTCATCATCCATTGATATTATTTGTCTAGTTATTAGATTATTGAAATGCGTTAAAATTAAATTTACACAAATATAATTTTTTTCTTCACTTCTTTTTTCTTTTTCTTTTTCTGTTATTATATAAATATATTTAAAAAATAAATCAAAATTTTGAAAATTATTTAATTTTGATAAAATAGCAGATATAAATTTATTAATTAATTGTGAATTAATTTCATTTAAAAATTTGCATTGATTAAATTCATTAAGTATATTTTCATTATTATTTAATTCTTCCAAAATAATATTATTCCCTATAGAACTCAGTAATTTTTCTTGAGAAAAAAAATTTGTAATATTTTTATATTTATTAATAAATTTATACATATCTAAGCTTTTTAATTTATTTTCGTTTATCAATATGCTTCCTTTTTTGACAATTTCATTTTTTATTTCATTTATTAAATTTGAATATTCTTCTTCATTAATAGAATACATTTTATCTATAACTTCTTCAAGTTGCTGAATATTTTTTTTTGTATACCATGAATTTAAATATTTTTTTAAAATTTTCTCAAATTCATTGGCATCTAAAACATCTTTTATTTTCCCAAAATTTTCAATTAACTCAATCAAATTATCTTCAGCGGGATATTTATTTGGAATATCAATAACTTTTAATTTTTTTATTTTTTTAATATGTTCTGAATTTAAATTCGATAAATAATAGAATAATAGGGGAATAGAATAAACATTAAGACATGTTTTTTTTATGTAATATTCATTGTTAAATTTTGATATAAAAAAATCAAAAATTTTTTTCTTAATAATAAGCGGGTGGTCTTTTTGTATTTCATTATAATCTATAAAATCTTTCATATCATTTTCATTTAAATCTTTTAATAATTTTGTTGAGTCTTGAATTATTGAGTATATTAATATTACTTTTTTATAATATTTATTATTAGATATTTGTTCGGTATCTATTTGAGGAAGTGAAATATTACTGTTATATTTAATTTTAAAATTTGGAAAATTATTAAATATATTCATCAATTCATCTTTTTTATCTTTTTTTTCATTTAATAAATCCAAAAATAATTCAATATCCAAATTCATAGTTAAATATTGTTTTGCATCTTCAAATAATTTTTCATGATTTTTTGAAATAGAATAAAATGCTTTATATTGTTCCAAACAACTTGGATTTTGGAAATATTTTGATTTAATAGAGAATTTATTTCTTGCATCGAAAATAAATTTAATTTTATTTTTTTCTACTAAAAAATCATTAGAACTACAATTACCTTCATTTTCTGATTCATATTTTATTTTAAAAGAATAAGTATTTATAAACTTATTTATAACTTTATTAAATAATCCTTCACTATAAATGCATAAAACAATTAAATTCTTTTTTTTATATTCTTCAAGACTCAGATTTGGGTAAAAACTACTTATTTCAAAGCTGGTTTTATTAGAATAATTATAAAAGCAAAGGTATGTACTATTTGAATGTTCTTGTTGTTGAGCAAATGGAGGTGGTGATGTTCCTCTAGGTGTCTCTATTATAGGATTTTCCATTATTTTATATTTTTTAATAAATTTTATTTCTTTATTTAAATAGATATTTGATAAAGATAAGAAAATAATTATAATTATTTTTAATATATAAAAAAATTAAATATTTAATTAAAAAATTATATTATATTTATTATAATTAATTCATTT
>JAJJLS010047653.1:0-13575 GCA_023783355.1 Polyplastron multivesiculatum
AAAGAATTCAAGAAGTGTTTAAAGTAATGAATGAAATTTTAATCAAAAATTCAAATTGTACAAAAAAGAATTATTATTCAATCTTAGAATTAATATAATATATAATATTATAATAAAATATAATAATTATTATATTTAGTTAATTAAAAGTTTTATAAAATTTGAAAGAATTTAAATAAAAGCAGACCAACCTATCCACATTCTTCCAAGTAAATTAGGGTCTGTAGCTTGTTCGTTAAGTAAGTCTACTTGTATATCAACTTCAACTTTTCTTTGTTCTTTGTATTTAAATCTCAAACTACTCATTGATCCAATTATAATGCTATTAATTATATCTTTACTTTTTTCATGTATTTTTTCGGATTCATTCATTTCATTTTTTAATATAAATAATGGATTAACTCCACTTAATTTATTTTTTACAGTATTATATTTAAGCATAGGAACCCATTTATTTTTATCTTGTTCAAAATAATTTTCTATATTATTACTATTATTTACATTTTGATTTTTTTGCATCCATTCTAATAAAGGTTCTTTAACGAAGACTTCACAATA
This sequence comes from Polyplastron multivesiculatum, assembly GCA_023783355.1. Classification (NCBI taxonomy): domain Eukaryota; phylum Ciliophora; class Litostomatea; order Entodiniomorphida; family Ophryoscolecidae; genus Polyplastron; species Polyplastron multivesiculatum. The sequence goes on from JAJJLS010047653.1 coordinate 559, forward strand.
ATCTAAAATATAATCTTTTCCAAATTTATAAGCAGATAAAACATCAATCATAGTTTGTCTAATTATTCCTTTTATTCCAAAAGGTGATAAAACATTACAAAGCTGTCTTGTTAATCTATATGGAACTAATTCTGGAATTAATTGATTTAATCCTTGACCAAATGCTACACCAAAATCTATAGCTACTATTTCGGAGTTATTTACGTTTATTAAAAAGTTATCTAAATGCCTATCTCCTATACCTAATATATATCCAGATATACATATGGCAGCATAATTCCTTATAAAATTAATTCTTTGAGCTAATATTTCTTCAGGGGTTAAAAGATAATGCATAAGTGATTTTTGTAATACATAACTAGGCATCATATTTTCTATTTTTCTAAAACTTCTAATTATTTCTTCATTATTTGGAATTAATAAAGCACCAAAACTTTGTTGTATTATATTAGTTATTTTAGGGAATCTTTTATTATACCATTCCAAACGTGCTAAATATTGAGGTGATTTATTTAATTCCCATACCTTTTTATCACGTGGTTTATCTTGTAATGATTCTATATTTAAACTACTTTGATATTGCATGGTATATTCATCTATTAAATTCTCCATTGAATATTTTATTACTTTATATAATGATTGTGTATCTGATATCCATTCTATAATACCTAATTTTTGTGTTATTGGTACAACAACAAATGTATTTAGTTTTAATTTCTTTTTTGTACAATTTGAATTTTTGATTAAAATTTCATTCATTACTTTAAACACTTCTTGAATTCTTTGATCAAGACGTAGATCTTCACAACCCTTTACTAAATAATCATAAGATTTTTCATTATTTCCAAATATTTTTATTTTTTTAGGCTTACGAATTGATGAAAGTACTAATAGATGTTGATCAAAAGAATTTATTTTAACGCTATCATTTGAATAATTATTTAAATTATTATTATTACTTAATGGTAAAATTATGTATTTTTTTGAATCTGAAAAATCATTACATTCATATTGACTTAACCATTCTGAAAAAGTAGATAATTTTTCAATACCCTCTGCTAATTGTCCATCACTTTTACTTAAACTTGAATTTAATTGTTGAATTAATGTAAAAAATAATTTTTGTTTATCTTGTCCTTCAACTGAATTATTTAATAATATTTGTTTTATTTTATTTAAATCTACAGAATTATTTATTAATTCTTTAAAACTATCAGCAAATTTTCTATTATACGTACCTAACTTTGTCTCTATATATTTTTTACTAGGAGTAATAACATCATATATTAATTCATTTATAATTTCTTTTATTACATCTATTTCTTCAGATATTATTTTATTATTTTTATTAGCTATATTTTTATGATTCAAAATTATATTAGATATTTGATTTAACCAAAATTTAATTCTATGTTCAGGATTTGTTAATGAATCAAATGCTTCTACTAATGCATTTAAAGAATGATAATCCGAATAAAAATTATTAATATAATTAAATAAATCAGTATTCGTATTTGATTCTTCTTTAATATTATTTTTATTTGATTTATTTATTAAAGAAGATACTTTATTAAAAATAGATGAATATTTTTCTTGTGTAGTAAAAGTATAAAATAAAGTTTGTGGTTGTTTTTTTAATATTTGTTGAATAATAGGGAATAACAATTTAGACATTGAAGGACTATTAATATATGACATTAATTGTGATTGCCAACATAAATAATATGATATATCAATAAAAGATGAATATTTACTAAAAATAGATTCTAAAGTAGATATATTTCTAGATAATAATTCTAATAATTTTGGTATTATTTTTATTAATTTTTTATCCTCATAGCTTAAACCTTTTAATGTTAGTTCCATATAAGTTTTACATATACTATTATAAAATTGTAATACATTTTTTTTTGTTAAAAATAATGAATCATTTTCTTCATTATCTTGGAAATTTCTTATAATTTTATCACAATAAAAAATCATAGGTCTTAATATTTTTAAATAATTTGTTATATCTTCTTTTTCATTTATACCTTTTTGAATTATATTAAAAGAGTTTTTTGCGTTATCAAATGATTTTATTAAATCATCAATAGTTTTATCTGAAAATATTTCATTATTTATGTTTAAATTTATATCCTTATCATTCAGATTTGGTCCTAATTTAAGTAGTGATATATCCAATAATATTTTAAGCTTTAAATTATTTAATTTATTTCTTATTTCATTATTATTATAATCTGTTTTATTTATTTGTCCTTGTAATATTTTCATAAAATTATTAAATTTTTTATCCCATGAATTAGTATCATTTAATATTGATATATTATTATCTATTTCATAATGAATCATTTTAAATTTATTTTTCATATATGGATATCCTATAAAAGTATTTTCATAATTTGGATTCTTTCTTTCATTTAATGCTATTTTAAAAACTCTATCTGCAAAATCTAACATCTTTTTTTTATATAAATTAATACCAATCTCTGCCTTTTCTTTTATTGGAAAACTTTCCAAAACTTGATTTGAAGATATAATTTGTTCATAATTAGATATATGATTATTCATAATATTTATTATAACCTCTCTAGATTTATATATTTTTTCATAAGCAGAAGGTTCATCATATAAATAATTGGGCCATCTTGCACTCCATTTTGAAAATAATTCTTTTAGATTTTGGCAACCTTGTTCACTTAAAATAAATTCATGATTAATATTTGGACCTAAATTTGAGTTTGTAGCACTTGTCCCACGAATAAAATTCAAAAATTCCCCTAATTCATAAATCATTTGAATTTTTTTGATTATTTCATGCTTTAAATCAGTGTTTGAATATTCACCTAAAGATAACCAATTTTTATATAAATTTGATTTCGATTTTTGGTAATACAAATATGCTTTGTCAAAATCTTTATTTTTTGCATGATGTAAAGCAATATAGTATGAATAATTATTTAAAGATACTTCATCAAGATTTGATAATATAGTATCTAATTGTTTATTATTCATTAAATTATTATCATTTTCATTTATATTAAATATATTACTTTGTATTAATTCTTCTGTTCTTATTTCATTTTGGTTTTTATTTTCTTTATTAGAAGAAGGATTATTTGTATCAATATCTATATCTATATTATTATTGTCACTATTTTCTTTATTTGTTAAATATTTATTAATTTGTGCCCATTGTCCTAAGTCAGCACATGAAGTTAATGCAAAATCTTCAATGACTTCTTTAAGTGAAGAATCATTAAATATATTTGTATTATATTTTGATTTCATTGCTTCAATACTTTCTATATTATAATCTTTTCCTAATTTTTCCGGTAACATATCAAATGTAGCTTGTAATAAATTTGTTCTTTCAATATTATATTTAACAGATTCATTTGAATGAGTTAACAAATCACTTAATTGAGATAAAAAGTTATTTCCTTCTTTCATATATAAATCTGATTTTAAACTAAAATTTTGAATTAAACCTATTTGTGTATCTTTTATTTTTAATTTTGAATAAAATTGTAATAAATACACCCATATTATTTTTGTTTTTTTATTCATTATAATATCATTTCTTAATATATTATTTCCTTGACTTAATAAATTTATTTCTTCCTCTGTATCACTACTATTTCCTAAACTTTTTTTTACTATTCTTTTTCTCATATTTTTTTTTGATTTATTATTTTCTGATTCTTCATCATCTAAATTTGCTCCTATTTTTAAATTTTCAATGCATGCTTCAAAAATTAAAATACTACTATAATAGTTTTTACCAATTAATCCACTTAATTTAATAACTTCTAAATTAGGAATATATTCATTATTTATTTTCATAAATGTTATAATTAGACGATGTATACTATTTATAGTCAAATAATTTTTTATTTTATTTTTTTTTAGAATATCTTCAATTATATTTTCTAATTCTTTATTTTTATTTTGGTATATAGCTTCCTTATATATTGATATTATAATTTCTAATATTAATTCACAAGATATTTCACTATTATTGTTACATACAGCCATTAAAGGATCTAATATATCTCTATTTCTTATTTGTATATCTGGTAAATCACCTTCTCTATATCTTCTTAATAATTTTATTTGACGTTTTTGGTTGTTTTCTTGTCTATTTATCCATTTATACATTAATAATTCATTTTTATTTTTTTCTTTATTTTTATTATTAAAGTTAGTATTATTTTTACTTACACCTTCTGGAACAAATCTGATTAAATTAGATTGGCTTTCGTCTATAGGTTGATATGATATATCATTTTCTGTTAAGAGAGTACCTAATTTACCTTCTTTTCTCCTATTTTTATTTACTGGATATGGTACTTTGAATGCTTCACCATGTGTAAATCCAAAATTAACTTTTTTATTTGACTTTTCATTCATTGATGGATAATTAACTGTACTATTTATTAAAGATGAATATTGTGTAAGATTTATTTCTCTTTGACTCATTGATAATGTTTTAATATTACTTTTTGAATTACTTTTTTTATTATTCATATTAATACTTTTATTTCTATCAAAACTTTTTATATTATTTTGACTTTCTTCTTCCATAATTATATCCATTTCAGTATTATTATTATTTATCATATTCATATTTGATTGGGCTTGAGAATTTGTTATTGAATTTGTAAATAATAAATCATTCACAGAATTATTTAATAATTGGTTTAATGTATTCATTAAATTAATATTAGTATTTCCATTTATAGTAGCTTGTATTAGTCCATGAACTTGATTATTATTATATCCATCTAAAGATTCTTTAACCAATGTCTCATATGTTTCATCCATTGTATTTCTATGTATAACACTAGGAGCAATAGGTTGTGATCTATTTAAATAATAACCTGTAGTATTAATATTTAAATCTTTATAAACACAATCTTCTAATCCCTTTTCATATATAAGTAAATAATAATCAGCACTTGAATATGATAAGACTAAAATAGTCTTACTTATAATTTGAATTAAATCTCCTTCTTTTTGTATTGTTTCATCACTTAAAATACGTAATAAGTAAATTAATCTATCAACTGGATTATTAGGTATTTTATTTTCATTTCCAGTATTAAAAAATTCAATAAATATTTGTGATAATTCTTTATTTTTCTCATTATTAAAATTTATTATAATTTTATTTAGAATAAATATGGAGAACTCATGATCGAATTGAGATGATTTAATAAAGCATTCAATTAAAAAAGAATAATAATTAAATTTTGTTTGATGCTCTTTATTTTTAAGACATGCTTGAATATTTGATATTATTATTTGAAGAACGCTCATAAATTTTTTATCCCCTAAAATAATAAATTGATTCATTATATTTACTAAATTATTTACTAATTCATCATCTGGCTCTATAAATATTTGACTTTTTAATTGAAATAAAGTATTATATATATCATTTATATACAAATTATCACTTATTAAATTTTTTGATCTTTTATTTACTATTCTATCGACAATATCAACCATAAAATTACTTAATGTATTAAATATTAAATTTCTCTGTTTATTTGTTACTTTTCTTAATAAATTTAAAGACCAAGTAAATATTTCTTTATTTGCTATAAACATAGGATATTGAATTCCAGCTCTAAATATTGTATTAACTGCTATTTTATCTGTACTAGATATACTCATATCTGTTAATTTTTTAAACATTGCAGAATAAAACTTATTTTTAGTTAATTTATTCTCATTTTTATTATGTACATTATTATTTAGATCAAATGACTCTATTTCATTTTCATTTTCTGGAATATCATTTTGTGCATAATAATTTAATATTTTTGATATTAATTCGATTGCTGCATTTTGTACTGGTGTCTTATTATTATTGCATAATTTTATTAAATAAACACATATTTCTTTATTTGCCTCAAAACTTGTTATAAATTTTTTATTTTTGTTGTCATTATTACTATTATATAATAAATCATCACCAATTGGAATATCATATTCAATGGCACTTGCTAATATTTGTATAGCACTTACATGCCATATATGTGCCCCAGGTTTATTATTATCATATTTTAACATTGATTGTATAGTTCCATTATCTAAAAATATTAAATAATTAAATTTATTCATTAAATCATTTAAAATTTTCAAATTAGTCCTAAATATAATGTTTTTATTATCTCCTGATATTTTTATCAAAGTGTTTATGTAATTCGACATCATATCTATATTACCTTTATTTACATCTAATTTTAAATCTTTGCATGCTAATATTGTTGTTGCAATATCTCTAAAAAAATAATTAAATCCTTTTCCACAATTACCTTTTTCTACAATCACAAAATTTATTAAAAATGGTATGAAATTATCCATAAAAGGTTCAAATATTTCTAATTTATTTAAAATTACTTTTATAAAAAATATTTTTTGATTTAATGATAAATTATCTCTATTCATCTCATTAAGTAATAATTGTAAATGAGTTGGCATTTTTGTGACTAATAAACTATTTATATTATTTCTATTTGGATTTTTATTTGTATTAATAAATAAATTATTCATATGATTTAAAATTATCATCATTGAATTCATTATCGGGTGTTTATTAACATAATCTTCTTCTATTCTTAATGAATTACTATTTATTATATCATTTATTTTCCCACTATTATTATTATTGGAAAAATTTAGATTTATTCCATTTTTTATTTGTGCAAGAAAACTCATGTCAAAATTATTTTGAGTAAAAGCCAAAGATTTTTTTATAGTAGCACCGTAAGCATCATGAAAAAATGAATCAGATACTAATGAATCTATTAATAATTTATTTTTTTCTTTATTATTAATTGCATTGTTTTCGTTATTATTGTCTTTATCAACATTATTTTCTGTATTATTATTATTATCTTGGTTTTCTGGTTTATTTATTTGTTTAACATAAAAATTAGTTTCAACTGGGAATTCGTATTTAAAATCAGGTGATATTAATAAATCAAATAATTTATCACCTTTATCTCTAAATGTACTGAATAAAAAATTATTATATACTTCTATTTTAGTTTGTGTTAATTTAATCAATGAACATAAACAATTATAAGCTGAGCAATAATAGTTATTAAATACTATATGTATATATTCTGTTTTATTATCAGAGTTATATTCTGAAAATTGTACTTTTTCAGCAATTTCTTTGCTTCCATTTATTTCTCTTCTTTTAGAATCATGTAATTGACCTATTAATTCCTTTGTTATTTCATTTCCTTTACTATTTGGTCCACATATCTTTCTATGTATATTATTTTTAAATACATCTACATTTATATAATCAAATATTAAATTAATAAATTTATAAATTATTGTAATTTCAAGTATTGCTACAAATTTTTCTTCATAACTATTTTGTGTAGCAGAATTTCCTAATATTTTTTTATTTTCAATAATTAAATTTTTCATTTTTTCATAATTTTTGGTAAATAAATCACATAAAATATTTATCCCATTTTTTTCGAAACTTATTTTTTTAATATATTTAAATGTTATTATTTTCATTAATGATATTCTAATATTGTCTCTTGGTTTTCTATCGGTATTTTGATTTAAAAATATATCTATTGATTTTTGTATTTCATTTTGGCCATTATCAGAATATGATATAATAGTTTTTATATATTCGTTTATTGATACTTTAACTTTTTTACTATATTCTGTTTTGTCTTCTCTTAATATGGGAAATAATAATTCTAAAAATGAGAATGATTTAACAGTTCTAAATGTATTTAATAGACAATCAAAAATTAATTGGAATTCATTCCATTCTTTACTATTTTGTACTAAACATTTTGTATTAATAGGAAAATATCTTGATTGTATAATGCTATATTTATTTTTTATTTTATTAAATAAGTCTGTATTTTCATTATTATCAGATGATGTATTATCAATAGAACTAAATGAAGATATTTTTACTATAATACCTAATAAATTTAATACTTCTTTTATAATATTAATCTGTTTTTCATTTATATACATATCTATTATATCTAGACCTATTTCATATATATTTTTATCTATATTTAATTGATCTAAATCCAAATTTTTCACGGATATGTTAATATATATCATGGTTCCTATTTTTAATTGATTGACTATAGCATCTTGATTATTGAAAGATGTGATATTTGTTAAAAATATTTCAGATATTAATTTTATTAAATTTTTTTTTCCGTCAGAAGAGCATCTTTCGTATAAAATAAATATAATATTGATATGATTTGAAGATTTGCAATTATTTGTTACAAAATTTTTAACATAATTTTCATTTTTTTGTAAAATAAATTTATATTTTGAATCATTTGTTATATTTTCTAAAAATATATCTGCAATTATATCAAAATAATGTTGGTCTTTTATTAATAATTCTGATAATTTATCAAAGGCATTTAAAAATAAGAAATTTATATAATTTCTCATTAATAATAAAGTATTAGGAGATGAATAATTTATTAAAAACACACAATTATTATAAATTATATCAGTAAATGAAGGTGAAAAATTATTACATATTAATTTATGTGTAATTAACCAGAAGAAATAGTCTATTATATATTTATTATTAATCACTTTTTTTATTTGTATTTCATCACTCAATTTATTCTTTTCTTCTTTTTCATTTTCATCTCCTTCTTCTCCTTCCCCATCACTTTCATTCTCATTATTATTTGAATCTTTTTTTATATTTAATATTTCATCAATATCCATCATTTCTATATTTTTATTATTTTTATCACTATCCTTTAATTTATCAAAAGCAAAAAATAAATAACATTTTTCTAATAAATATTTTTCAATATTTTCAAAAAAATATTTAGAATTTACATTTAAAAACATTTCAGTAAAGCTTTGAATACTAGACATGAATGTTTTTATTTCATTTTCATATTTTTTGAATATAAATAAAGTTTTATCTGTTTCTTTTAAGGATTGAACAATATCAAATAATAAATATATAACATTATCATTTTTATTTTCTGTTTTTATATTTATTAAATCTAAAATATGTGGACTACTTAATTGTATGTCAGATTTTAATATATTTATTAAGTATATAAAGCTTGTTTTTAATAATCTTACTTCATTTTCTTTTGCTTTTTTATTTCTATAAATTTTTATTTTTTTTAATAAAAATACTAATCTTTTAAATAATTTATCTAATGCAAAATTCATATATTTGAATTTGATATCTTTTAATTCTAATATCTTTTTATCTATAAGAAAACTTATAAATTGATATTCAGCAATTTCTTGATAAAAATAATATATATTATTATTAATTAAATATTCCATTTTTAATTTTGGCCAATTATTTTCTTTTGTCCAATATTTTTCTAAATTCTCTTCTTTTTTAGCATTTCTTGAAATTAATTTGAATATGGACAAATAACTTTGATGTACGATATAATTGGCTTCAATATCATTTGACAAGATAATACTATATAAATGGTCTAATATATCTCTAAGAGAAGTAAAATGCGATCTTTTATAATTATTTTTTATTAATATATCAAAATTTTTAACTATACCTTTAATAACAATGTTGACACTATTAACTCCATGCTTAAAAATAAATTCATTTAAATCAAGATTAGTATGACATATTTTTATTGTAGAAATAATATAATAAAATATTTCTAATAAAAATTTATCTGCTAAATATTTATTATTTATAATATGAACTAATATTTTCTCAAAACATAAAATAGATCCAAATCTTTTAAAGGAATCTGGATGTAAAGAATTACTTTCAATTTTTCTTATAAGATATTTTAAAGTATGTAATTTATCTTTTATACTTTTAAGATCAATATTTTGTTTTATAAACCATTTTATATATTCAGATAAACATTCTGAAGATATTTCTCTTAATTTTAAATTTTTATGATTAGAAGTACATTCAATTATAATATCTAACATTGATAATATATTTTTATTACTTTTGGCATCTTTACTTATCCAATGAATTAATTGAAATAATAATGTTTCAAATATTTTTGATATACCTTTTTCTAAATCGCATGACAAATATAATATTTTTCTTAATAAATAAATTAAGCTATGATCCATTTCAGCATCCCCTTTTCCTATAATATATATTATTAAAGAATGTAATAGCTCTGCGCCAATAAATTTTTTATCTTTTGTCATTGAATTAAATATCATATCACATATTTTACTGAGTAATAAGTCAAAATATACATTATATTTTTTATTAAACAAAGGTAATTGATATATTATTTTTTTCTTATTTAATATATTAACGACAGTATTCTTATCTTTATCATTATTATAATTTGAATCATCTTCTTTTATAATTTTATGTCCTTTACCACCTATTGATCCTATTATATCTAGCATCATATCTTGTACTTTATTATATCTTTCTATTTTCTCATTTTTATTCTCTTCCTTACTAAATATAAAACCCTTTTTTATTTTTTCATATTCTAGTAAATATTCACCAAATAAAGGTAGTATATCATTTAATATTTCTTCATTTTTATTCTCTTGATCTTTTATTAATTTTTTTAATGAATTTATAGCTAATTCAGAATAACGTATATCTGTAAAGCCTATTTCAAATACTTTTTTATACAAATTTTTTAATATTGATATATTTAAAATATTATTTTGTACATATATATAATTAATTAAAGATGTTGGAATACTCAATAGTAATTCTATTGAATTAAGTAATAAATCATCTTGAAATACTTCTAATCTTTTTACCAAATTCATATTAAATGTATAAAATTCAGATTTAAATTCTTTAATATCTTCTTCTGTAATTATTTGTAATATGTTATTATTATTAGTATTATTTCCATTTGGATTATTATTAATATTATTTTGTAAAAATATACTATTTTTTTTATTATCAAATAAATTAATTTCATCACAAAATTTCATTACAGATGTAATTACTACATAGCATATTGAAATTCTCATGTTATCATTTGCAATAGACATATATTTTTTTAAAGCAACAATAATCCAATTTGAAAAATGTTTAATTAATCTATTATTTGTTTTTAATTTATCTATAAATCCTGCTAAAAAGTTACTGGTGTTTAAAAATATTTCTAAATCATCAAAATCATTCGCTTCATAATATATATTGTTTCCATCTGTTACTTTTTCTGTATATGATACATTTAATGTATCAATTAAAGTGAAAATTTCATTCATTAATTGATCAAAGAATTTATTAATAGTAAATTCAGTAAATATTTTATCTCTTGTTAATAACATAATCCAAAAATCAACAGAATTGCTAATTCTTTCTTTTTCCACATTTTCTTTGAATACCATATCTGTAGTCATTTTAATACTTTCTACAAATCCATTTTTTATTACTTTTCTAATAAATGACCAGAAAAAATTTTTATGTTTAACCATATTGACTATTATATTCGCTATACTAGAACACAATCTTGGTTTATATTTAACATAAAATTTGGAATGTATTGAAAAACCTAAAATTAAAACATTATAAAAATGTTTAATGGCTAATTCTGATATTTCATCTAAATTAGAAATAATATTAGCATATGCATCTAATATACTAAAATATTGTCTTTGAGTATATAAAATATTTTTTATATTTTTACTTGGTTTGTATTTACTAGATGGGTCACTATACGCACTACTATTAGAATCATAATTCATTTGTTTTGCTTGTTTATATGAATCTTTTCCAATTGAATATAATATATCTTTATCACATATAACAATTAATTCTTCTAAATATTTTAATAATATATTTTTCCCCATAAATCTTACGATAGCATCAGAAAAAATACCTATTAAAGAAATAGCAGTATTTATCATTATATATTGTGTTCTTTTTTCTAATACTTCTTCTATTTTTCTTAATAAATATTTAAATACATCTTTATGTAAAGTATTTTTTTCTAATAAACAATCACTTATATGCATACATATCTTTTCTATAGCCTCATTTGCACACATTTTTAATTCATAATTTTTATGGTTGCATAACTCAAAAACTAAATCAAATAATTCAATACTTTCTCTTTGTAATTGCTGTGTAAAAACTTTTCCATGTTCTGATATAATTTTTAAAGCTAATTTATTTATTTTAATTGTATTAGCATCCTCTAAAGGATGTATAAGAGATTTAATATAATGATATAAATCTTCTATATCATTTGCTTTAAGATGAGGGTCATCTAATAAATAAATATATCCTTTTAATATTCCTTGTAATGCTTTTATTTCAGGTTTTTTTTGAGTTACTATTTTTTTAAAATCAGCAAAAATAACATCATGCACTTCAATTTTATAACTATTTAATAATATTGAAAATTTTCCAATAAGAATACCTATAATTGACCAAATTGCTCCTTTTATAGTTGAAGTTAATCTACTTAATCTAATATCATTTAAAAGATTTTCTAAATATTGTTTTGGTTTATATATATTTTCAATAATTTCTGTTGGATATTTTTCTAAAATTTTTGCGGTTAATTTTAATATTTTTTCTTTTACTATTTGACTTTGTTCTGAACTATATACACCTATTGACATTTTATATATATATTCAAGATAATCAATACAATAGGTATCATAATCTGTTATAAAGTCTTTTAAAAAATCTATTATTTTTCCACGAAAAGCAGTTGATTTTCTATCTGTTATTCCACATTTACTATTAACATATTTTAATAAATTTTCATTGCTATTAATTAGGCGGGAACACAAAAAAACTAAAAAATGAATATTAAAAAAATTAAAATTATTTCTTACTTTTTTGATCCTTATTTAATAGTGGAGAATAGCTTAATTTGTATAATTTTTGGAGAAGTAACTCTTCACTATCTGTATTTGTTTCCCAAATATTATCTATCATCATTTGACTTCTTCTTCCATTTAATTTTATTTAAAATATTTACTTTTATATGGGTTAAATATTCCATTAATATAATAAATTATTTATGG
>JAJJLS010047654.1:0-13061 GCA_023783355.1 Polyplastron multivesiculatum
ATTCAAAAGTGATTTGTTAGTATTTGGATTATATTATGTTAAAACATTTACATTCATATCAAAATATTTTATAATTGATTTCCTTTTAAATTTCTTTTAATATTAAATTTAAGTAATCAATAATAAATACCATAAAGTTAATTATAATAAATTAATTTTATTGGTCTAAGCATAGAGCAATTCCTTTCAATATAATCTTTTCAATTTTACCTGTAAATTTAAGTCCAAGTGTACAAATGAAGTGTTCTCTAAATAGATTTTCATACAATGGTATATCAATTTCATCATCTGATTTTTGTTTACCTTTCAAGAATTTAAATATACATTTAGGCATATTAATAATTTCACTTTGATTTCCTGAAATATCTACTAATTTATTTCCATCAAAGTCAGAACCTTGTAAAAATAGTCCAACAATTTTGGCGAATATTTCTCCACTTCCACCATTATTAAATTCACTAACAATTTCTAATTCATCTATAGGAATTTTTTTTTCTCTAGCAGTTTTTTGTCTTAATGCATTAATAAAAGCTTCAGGATGTAAAAATTCACTTAAATTAATATCACATTTTTGCAATAATTTATCATCATTAACGTTCCTTATATAATTACACATACCTTTTATTTTTTTCCCCAAACTTTTCAAGTAACTATTTGGCAACTCTGGCCCGTCCCAGATATTACTCCATTCTTCTGGAATTATATTTTTTAATAGACTTTGACAGTTATTGATAATTTGAGAAGTAATTATATAATTTTTATTTAAAGCATTATTAATATCATTTAAACATGATTGAACTTTATATGTTAAATCAGCAAGTTGATTAGCTTCTGATTTGATATATAAAGTCATAGGATCACTTGAATTTATTTTTTTAGCTAATGATTTAATATTATCAATAGTAGATTCATTATAAATACTTTTCCACATATTTAAAATAGGAGTTAATTTTTCTGCCCATAATGATTTATTTAATTTTTGCATATCAGAGGACATAGAATATAAACTATTTAATTTAAGTAAAACTTGAGTAGAGACATATCTTTGTACACTTCTATCTACATTTAATGGAAGGCCAAACATTTCTGGATTATCATTTTCTGGAATATTTTTAATTATATTTAAATAATCATTTTCATTATCTGATATTATTACTGGCAAAAGCTTATTATCTAATATATATCCTCCTCTTGATTCTAAATTTTGTTTATCAAATATTTTATCAATATAAGTACACATTACTTTATGATCAAAATCATTATCAATTCTTCCTCCATAATAAGTTCCTTTAATTAATCCTTTAACATTTTCCCAAGAACTATTATTATTTTCTTTTTCTAAATATTCAATCATTGTTTCAGTAGATACTTTTAGATCACTATAAGAAAATTCATAAAATTTGCTCCATCCTTGTGGGATGTATGTCCTTCTTTCCTGCAAAATAGCATGAATAAATGCCAAACTAAACAAAGATTGGAATATATTAGGCTGATTAATATTATTCAATAAATCTACACTCCATTGTTGATAAATTCTTTCCATATTCTTTTTTACACCTGGAGGAGTTTCAAAAGTATATTTTATACAACTTTGCAATAAAATAGGACTAAATTTAGGATGACTTTCTGTAGTTAAAAATAATCTGAATTTCTCATTAGGATCTTTTAAAGATTTTATTTCTTTTTCCAATGTAGGCAACCATGAAAAAGCTAAATGGATATTTTTCAGAGTGACCCATTGACCTTTTGATGAACTGTCTTTAATTACTTTTATAATATATTCATTATCTCCTGAACCCAGAGGTATTTCAATGTAATTTTCTCTGCCTACTTCTTTTACTGCTAATTCTTCCAAATCTTTAGAAGGATCACTACCTAAAGTTGTTAAAAACATTATAGGTATTTTATTATCTTTATTTACTTCTAGATATTTATTCATTGTCATTGGAGTAGGAACAATTGATTCAATATTTAGCATAGAGGAAATGAAATTTTTTAGTGTACTTTCCATACGGTCCGGCCTAATTACTTGAATCATTAAAACTTTATCTAATTCAGATAAATTAGCACCACTTCTACCTAATAAATTAAATTCTTCCTCAGGTAAATCACATTTAAACCATCTTTCATTTTCAGAAATTATTTGAGATAAATCTGGGAAATATTTGTTTAAAGTATTATAAAATACTTTTCTTTCTTCAGGTAACCAACTTGGGGGGTTTCCACTTCCTCCTGATGTATCTAAATTTCCAAGTAAAAAGTCCCATTTTTGTTTATATTCTTCACTATTATCATCAAATATTGTTTTAACATAATATAATCCAAATACTAACAAATCACTTTTGAATAAACTTCTACTATAATATACAAATGATGTTTGTATTAATGAATCAGTATATTTTTTTAATTTTTCTTCGATACTATTAAATGAATGTCTACTTTCTAATTTAATTGTATTTTTAAATAGATCCATGAAATTATCTAAATCAAAACGATACATTGGGTTAATTTTGAATAAATCTTGTAATAAAATATATATAGTAGTAGCTTTTTTAGATAATTCTTTATATATATCTCTTTTATGTTCAATTTCTTTACTTTGCTCCAAAGATTTATTTAATATTTCCTCACTTTTCATACTTTTAGCCTTTGATTCTTCTAATGAAACAATTAATTTTTTATTTTCTAATAAATTACCTTCTAAATGAATTAATTCTTCCAACAATTTTTTTTCAACATCACTTAATTCCAATTTTATCTTATCTTGCTCTTCCAAAAGTTGATTTTTTTGTTTTTCTAATTCAGGTTGCTCAATATCTATAGTTAATCCAAGTAAAATACTTTCTAATCCTGATCTTGTTACCGTAAAGTTAACAACGCTCATAGAGCATAAAACATTATTAGATATTTCTAAACTTGAATCTCTTGTTGATATATATAATTTAAAATTATCATGCATTTCAATAACCTTTTCTCCTAGTCTTAAAACATTAGAGGGACCACGTTTAAATTTATCACCTCTGATTAATGGAACTAAAAATGATTCAATTTTATCAATATCAGTAATTAATAAAGTTTTTCCGAATCTTATAGCTAATTCGATATTAGTTAATATTTTTTCATCATGTAATGAAATTACTTCAAATTGTGAAGTTTTTTGGGATATAGTTTTTTTGAACCATTCTGTAGCTTTACTAACGGGATCTATAATTAAAACTGTTCTTATGGAACTATTTATAATTATAGCGTTTTCTATGGATAATGTATCTGTTGGTAGACCATCAAATTTTAATTTTAGCATATCACTTTCTTTTAGAGAAAAGTTAATTAATGGTTTTACATTATCTTTATTAGTTTTAAATTTTTCTGAATTTATACTATTAATCCATTCTTTAAATAATTTTTCTCTAACTGATTCATTATAATATCCTAAGAATGTTATAAAGGCACTTGATAACAATGAATTAAAAGGTAACATTGTATTATTTATTATTAATTCTTGAATTTGTTGATTCCATCTATGCTTTTCTCCTTTTAATTTAGAAAATAAGCTTTCTGCTTTATTTAGTAATTCCTCTGTGCTTTTTAATTCTCTTTTTAATATTTCAGCTTCTCCTGTTAATTTAGCATATGTCTCTTCATATTCTTTAACTCTTTTTTCAATTGCTGCAATTTCAGCTGTATTTTTATCTACTTCTTTTTGACTCCTATCTAATTTTGCTTCTGCTTCCTCTAAAGCTTGTTCTAAAGGTTTAATTTTTAATTTTACATCATAGAATTTTAGAACTGCTTTAATAAATTCTGAGATTTTTGCTAAGTTTAAGTTGATTCTTTCAACATTTGACTTGTTGAAACAATTTGGATTTGATTTTACGTAATTACTAATTTTTTCTGCGTTACCAGCTGATAATTTTTTTATATTAAAACCTTGTAAAGATAAAATAGCTTTCATATTGAAAGTTTGTTTAACTTGATATTCACTTAGATCATTATATCCTATTAATTGTAACATTGCTTTCAATATATAATATACTTCCTGAGGTAATATAGGCTTACGGAAATATACGGTAATCTCAGCAAGTGCTCCAGAATCAATTTTTTTAACCAAACTTTGAGCTTTTTCAACTTCAGGCATAACTTCTTTTAGTTCTTCTTCCACACTTTTTTTATGCTTTTCAACTTTTTCTTTTTCTTCATTTATACTTTTATTTAATATATTTAATTGCTCTTTTTTTGTATTTGATAAAGACAAAGATTCTGTTATTTGATTCAATGATTTTTTTGCTTCATTTTGCTTTTCTTCAATTTCTATTTTTTGTTTATTACTTTTTTCTTTTAAAGTTCCTACATAATTTTCAGCTTCTTCTAATTTTTGTAAACCACTTTGTAAATGTTTTTTTTCTTCAAGAGTATTTGTTAATTTATTACTTATTAAATTCTTGAAAATTAATAAAAATTGAACAAATTTTCCCAAAGAAACAACAACATTTTCATTAGAGCATATATTATAAAAGTCAACCAAACCTTGTACATATATTTTTATTTCTGTTTTTTCTACTAAACTATTTTTTACCATAGCTATAAAACTACTTCTTAAAAGCTCATTTATTATTTCAGATAAATACCTATTTGTAGGTTTGTTAAACCATACAACATTACAATGTGTTACAATAGCTGGATTATTTAATATAATATTATTAAATTCTTTATCATCATAATCTAATAAAATACATATTTTTAAATTTTTTCTAATTCTATATGTATAGAAATCATATAAAGTTTTTTGTTCATTTTGCTCCTTAAATTCACTGGCAATTTGACCTAAAAATACTTCCTGTTCTTCTTTATTTAATAAGGAAGGAACTTCTCCTGAACATAATAAACTATTTATATATTCCATTATTTCAGGAATAACTATATGATACATTTCAATGATAAAAACAGTAACTCTATTTTCTAAAACAACTATATTAAATAAATCTTTTATATTCTTTTTAAAATCTTTAATATTATATCCTTTAGTTAAAGTTAATGAATATAATTCATAATTTTTAAAACTAGAAACAACTCTTACAGTTTTTTTACGTCCTATACCATATGTTCCTATAAGTAATAAATTATTATAATCTTTTGTGATAATTCTATCAATTATTTTACAATTTTGTAAATTTTCTTCAAAATATGTCATATATAATTCATCATTTTCTCTTTCATATATAAGCTGCCCTTTATTTAATAAATCTTTATAATCATCAGATTTGAGTTCAACTAATGAGTTATTAGAAGAATTTAATGAAGTAAATATAGTTGTTTTTAAAGTTTGTGTATCTATTTTTTCTTTTAAAGATACTTTATTTGAAATTTTATTTAATTCGTCCATTAAAATTTGATCAAATTTTTGTTTTGCTTCTTTTCCTACTAATTTATCTTTAAATATTCTTATGCATTCATATCCCCATACTTTTATTAGTTCATCAGGTGATTTACATTCATACCTTAATAATCCAATGAGCCAATTTGATATATCTCTTGGAGTAAATATATAATGATGATACATATCAAAAGTAAATGATTTTTTAATATTATTATATATTGATAAAGAACAATTGGCTAATAATTGACTTAAATTATTTAATTTTCCAAGACTTTCAGAAGATAAAATACCTTTTAAATATTCAGTATAAATCAAATTCATTTCTTCATCTGAAGGATAATCCAAAAATAACATTCTAACGTTTCCTGTAAATCTTGTAGTTATTTCGAATCTTCCTACTGTTGATGAAGGATTCATTGAAGCAATAATTTGAATTCTTTCTAAATATACAAATTCTAAATTTTCATCATAAAATCCTTGGTAAGCCACAATATTTTGTAAAAATGCAATTAATCTAATAGTATTATATTTATCAGGTTTTGGTAAATTGATATCTTTTAAAAATAAAATTAATTTAGAACAGTCTCTTGGCCTTAAGCATTTTCCTTTAGAAGTGTTTGACATAGTACAATTTTGAATTAATTTTTGAATAATATGAGTACTTGAAGTTTGTGATGTACAATTTAATGTGACCATTTGACAACTTCTAATTTGACTTATTAAATGAGTTATTAAAAGAGACTTTCCTGCTCCTTCTGGTCCAACTACTACAAATGGTTCATTATTATTAAGCCATATTTTTAAAGTATCTAAATTGCATTGTGCTGAAGTTGTTTTGATTAAAGGATAACCATTTAAAAATTGTTTAATATCAGTAATTTCATTATCATTTTGATCATATTCATAATTTAATAAATTTTGCCTTTGCTGATCATAATATACATCTAAAATATTATTCATATTTGAAGGTCTTTCACCACATACTTGGTATACATTCATAGCAAATTTTTTTCTATCATCAATTGTTAAATTATCTCCAAGACCTTTTATTATTGCATCTGCAAATCCTATTTTAGATATTGTAGCTGGATTTATATTTGGATCCTTAAATATTTGGCTAAATATTGATAAGAAATTATTTATACTACCATAATTTGTGGTATTTAATTGAAGCTTATAATTTTCTTTATAATTTTTATAAATTTCTTCAAAGTAGTTGCTAAACCATGTTTGTATAACTTCTCCTTTATCTGGAAGTGTTTTATTTATCCAAGAATTATAAATTGAATTAATATCTAAATCTTCTTGGTTCATATAAATAATACCCATACGAGAAACTGTAGCAGGAGAGGCAAACTTTAATGAATCTGTTTCAAAAATGAAATTAACGTTATTTCCAAAATGAATTCTTTCTCCATTTTGCATAGTCATTAATCTATTATCATCTAAAACAGAATTTAAAGCTTCAATCCATTCTGGATCTACATCTCCATCACATATTATCCAACATTTTACATCTGATGGTTCCTTTTCTACTTCTCTAGCACATTTTGTTAAGACACCATAATTAAATTCTCCAGTATCATGATTCATATATCCTAAAAGTAATTTTCTATCCATTGCTTTTGGATTTATTATATGAACAACTATTTTTTGATTTAATTTATGGAAAGCATCTTCTAATAATTTCCATATTGCACTTTTTCCACATCCAGATGGACCGACTATAACAACCCCCATTCTTTGTCTACATGCTTCATAAAATTGTACAACTTTTTTAAATTGACTATCAATAAATTCGTAGTGTAAATCTTTATAAGATTCCATTAAAGCTTTATTTAAGCTTTCATACACAATATCACTCATATCTATTCCTGGGAAAACATCTTGAATTAATAAATTAAATATTTGAGCATCAGCAAAAGTTAATTTTGATAAAACATTAATACGAATAGCCTTTATTAAAATTGAAGTCTCTTCTTCATAAGTTGCAATTTTTCCTTCATTTATAAATAATTGAATTTGTTGAGAAGCAACAGTTAATATTGTTTTTAATGAACGAAGTCCCCAATCATAATGCTGTTGATAAGAAAGACCTTGTTTACATAAAGTGAATAAAGTTGTAACTTTTTTACTAAGTATATCCCCATTTTTAAAACCTTCAGCATATAATAATGTTTGAGCTATTTGTAAATTGTCTGGAACACTCATAGCAACTGGCCTAAATAATATTTTTAAGTTATCAGGTAATTTTGATCTACCTCCATAACCTTTAGCAGCAGGGTTCATTGTAACAAAAATAGCAGAATTAAAATCAACTTTTACTTTTAGATTCAATAAATCTATCATATCTTTTTTATTTTTTAACGCAAATTGTATAATTTGTATTTGAATAGAAATAGCTGATAATTGCTCTTCTAACAAACGGTTAAATTCATCGAAGCAACCCCAAGCTCCAGATTTTACTAATCCTATGAAAATTCTTCCCATAGCTTTAAAATCTATACCTTCATCACAATTAAAAACTAATACTTGCCTTCCAAATGCTTGTCCTAAAGCTTTAACACTCTCAGTTTTTCCTGTACCAGCTGGTCCATATGGATTTCCTCCATATCCTAATCTCAAAGATTGAGTTAAAGTTAAGTAACATTTGTCTGTTAATGGGGTATGTACTAACTTTTGCCCAGAACCTTGATATTCGTAAGTATATGTAAAAAGACCATCACACATAGCTATATTCAATTCTTTACTCTTTACTAAATATTTTAATTGACTAAACCATAACCAATGGGTATTTTCTGATACATTTGCTTCAAATAATTTTTCACTAACTTCTCTATTATGAATTAAATCAAGCATTAAATTTTTTATTTTGAATAATTTTATATTATCAGTACCACTTTTTGCCTGTATTACTGTTAAATTTTGAATTAAATTTTTACAGTTTTCATTAACAGCTTTTATATTATTATTTTTTATATATTTTTCAGTATAAAAATAAAATTTAACCATTTCTATTAACATACAAATTTGACAAGGATATAAATCAAGATAACCAAATTCAATAGGCTTTTTAACATATTCATTCAAAGTTGTACCAAATAAATGACCTAAAGTTTTATTCATTTCATTTGTTAAATCTCTAAGCCATGCCTCTAATTCATCTCCTATAATTACATTATTTTGTAATTTTACTGTTTCTCCATTTCCTGCAATTATTTCTGATATTTCATTATTATCACTTATAGTTAATTGAGTTATTCCTTGATATAATTTATTTAAATTATTTTTAATTACAGCTTTATCTTTACAATTAGCCAAAAATTCAAGTAAATCATCATCTCCAATAAAATATAATCTAGCAAATTTATTCCTTTTATCTTCAAGAAAGTCATTTAAGGCTTTTTGACATTTTTCTAGTTGATCAATTAACATATTTAATGTATTTTGTATACCAAGAATTGTAAAAATGGTAGCTACTCTTTTATTTGTAAATAATGTTGATAATATATTTCTAAATTCATCATCTATTTTTTTAAATCTAGATTGTTCACTTGGTAAAGCCCCTCTACTAAAAATAGGATCTAAATATACCCATTTTCTTTGAATTAAATTTAAATTTGTCAACCATTCATCTAAATTTGAAAATTTAGTTTCATATTGATTTATTTGATCTTCAAATCTACTGAAATATTCACTTGTTTTAACACTTACCAATAAAGCTTGTTTATCACTTATATCACTTATTAATTCTTTCCATTCTTTAATTAAAGGAGTTTTTCTTTTATTAGTTTGATTAATATTCTCTGTAAAATGGAATTCTGCTGTTTCAAACCATGCCGTGAGTTCACTCATTGCATTACGAATTAAAATTTCTCCTTGAGCTCTTTGGAATAATTCTTTTATATTATTTTGGTTTGATATTAAATTTTCAGTTTTTTCTATAAAATTTCCAAATTTTAAATTTTCTTTAGTTATTTTGTTATCAAATCCTAACATATTAAATAATGATTTCCAATGATCTCTTTCAAAATTATCTCCAATTAAATATTTATATACAGGTAATGATTGCTTAAAAGATTCTAATTGTTTAGTAATATGAAAATATATAAAATTTTTATCCATTTTTTTGGTTTTATCTTGCCATGTAAAAATAAAATCTTGTAACATTCCAAAACTCTTATGTCTAATTCCTAACCATTCTTCTTTATTTAAATTCTCTAATCCATCATTAAAATCAAATAATAAATCCCATTTACTTTTATTTTTTTCAACATTTTCTTTTATTTTATGATAATTACTCAAATCAACATCTATAGGTAACTCGAAATTTTTCATTTCTTCAATAATATCACTGAAAGTTTTATCTATATTATCCCAATCATTATATGCATCTTTTACTTCTTTAGCAACAGTTCCTATATCAGTATCTTTATCAGGTATAAAATTATCTGGGGGTATAGACGCAGTAAATTTTGAGTAAAATTTATCTAAATTTACAAGTAATTCACTTAATTTTGCATCTTGTTCTTTTTTTATATTTTTTTTCTGCTCTTCTAAAGTATCACTAAATTTATTCATTTCATTATCAAAATTCTGCCAACGATTATTTAATCCTGATAAATTCATACTTTGTCCGGATAATTCTATTAATAATCTATTCATATCTTCACATTCTTTACATTTTTTTTTATATTCAAACCTTTTCTTAGATAATTCTATAAAATTTTTTTTCCTATCCAAAACTTCTTGGAAATTACTGGCTTTCTTAAACATTTTTTCCATTGAATCTTTAACAAAATCATCAACGACTCTAGATGTTCTTTGTAAATATTGTTTTAAAGTAGATGAAAGTGAATCAAATATTTTTTCAAAAGAATCATCTGCAAAAGATTTATATGTAGTTACATTTATTTTAAAACAATCTATTTTTATAACATTTGGTAATTTTTCAATTTCTCTTCTTTTTTGCTTAATTAAATCATAGTTATATTTCCAGTCTTCTATCACGGTAAAATTTTTTTCAATATATGGTTCGAAATCCAAATAGGCTATTCCAACAATTTCAGATAATTTTTTTTTCAAATCATATAATTGTGTAATAGATAAGTTTAATTGCTCATATAATTTTGTTATTTGTGAACTATTTTCATCAACTATAAGATGATAATAACTTTGTCCATTTTCTTCTTCATCAGAAATGAAATTATATATTTCATTAGGTATAGATAAAAATTTTGTAATTTCTTTATATATTGATTTTTTTACTTCTTCTATTGGTGGGTTTAATTCTAACATTCTATGTTTTACTATAAATTCACATGGAACTTCAGTAACGAATGAATAAAATTTATTTAAGGAAACACTATATTGTATTTTTAATATTTTAAATAATTGGAAATTCCAATGTTTTTTCCATTCAGTTATTAAACTTTTATCATAGTTCTTACTTACTTCTGAATATATATCTCTAGCTTTTTGAAGTAATTCTCTCCATTTATATTTTGTACTAATTAAATCATAATTAAATAATTGACATAACAAATCTAAAATTCCATTATGGGCTTTTTTAAGTGTTTTTATTTCTTCATTTAAATTATTTCCTGCAGTTTGAATCATATGGACATAATTTTCTAGGTCTATTTTACCTTCTCTACTTTTATATTTTTGAGTTGCATAAATTAAATTTGATTCGAATTCTTTAGCACATTTAACTAACATTGGTTTTTGACTTGGTATAACTTGTGTACTTAAACTATTATAAAAATTGGCTGTTTGTTTCATACTTATAGCATTTTTTAAAATTTTTTTTCCTTCTTCATTTGCAGATATTAAATCGCTTTCGATTTTATTTTGATAACCATATTCTGTTAAAAGTCTAGTATCTTGAATTAATTGGAAAAGTTTTTCTGAAAAATTAACTTTTAAAAATCCAGTTTTTTTATCAATTTCAACTAAATCAGTTCCTACCCTAGGTATTTCATCCTTTATTCCCATATAACTACTGTTCCATTCTCCTAATATCTCATCTATAAAATTATCAATTTTTTTTATTAAATTTTGGGCATTTTGATTCAAATTTTGATAATCTTTTAAATCATTTAATACATTCATTGATAAAGTTATACAATTTTGACATTTTTGCTTTAAAGAATGTAAACTTATAATCATTGATATTGGGGGGCTTACACCTATAATATTTTTTTCACTTAATCTATCCTCGTTTTCATCTCCTAAAAGGTTTGATGCATTTTTTTGTTTACTTTCATATATTTGAATTAATTCATTTAAATATTTATTTAAATCTGTTAATAATTTATTTCTTTTTTCTGCTGTGGTGCTACGAAAAGCAAGTCTGTTAAGTACATCTTTCCAATTATTTAAATCTCTTAAACTCATAATTACATGATTTCCAGAATCGAAAACATTTTCATTTAATTTAGTAATAATTTCGTTTGAAACTTTCTCTAAAGAACTATCAATTAATTTTAATGAATCTTCATTTGAACCATCCTTATTTATTGTTTCAGTAATATTTTGTAATTTTATTTCAGGCATTAATTTATTTACGTCCTTTATTAGTTTTTTTACTTCAAGAATTTCTTTTACTTTTTTAATAGCTTTTTGACATACTGAACCTTCTAAACTAAATTCCTTTTTATTAAAATAAATTTTATTTAATAAATTAACTCTTTCTTGACAAAAATTAAGCCCGTTTTGTAATTCTAAAATTTTGTTTAATGCCTCTGGTGTCCCCTCTTTATCAAGTGCTCCAACTGAAATTAATATTTGATTACTAAAATAATCTAAACTTAAAGATAAAAAGTGTTTTAATCTTTCTATGTTTACTTTTGGTTTTATATTTTGAATTATATCTTCTATACATCCAAATATTTGAGTAAATAATTCACTACTTTTCATTGGGTCTATTTCATACGAAGGTAAATAATATTTTTCAACTTTTGAAAAACAATCTAGAATAGCTGCTACACGACTATCTCCTTTTTTAATATAGGAATATTCTTTCCAAAATTCAATTTCTTCTTCTGGAGAAATAATTAGAGAATAGTCTTCTTCAGTTATGGCATTTGTTCTTATTTTTTCTTTTCTTAGTTTTTTCTCTATAGCTATTATTCTTTCTTTAAAATTTTTTAAATATGTTTTTAAATTAGTATCATTGTTTAAGTTACTTATATATGCTAATATATTAGCATCAATTTCATTATTTAGTCTTGTACTAAAAGAATCCTGTCCAAAAACAATATCACAATTAGTGAAAAATTCATCATATTTTAAAGGACAAGCTTGATTTTTATAAAAAATGATGCATTTATCTTTTTCATTGATTTCTTTGGCTTCAGAGTTAGTTATTAAAATCACTTTATTACTAATTGGGAGATAGCAAATTTTTAAAAAGCTTATACGTTCTGAAGTCATAAACTCAATGAACTCCTTGTAACTGAAAACTTCATCAGATATTTTGGTTTGAAGCAAGGAGGACATTAAAGATAATAGACGCTGCCGTGCTTCCATTGCACTCATATTTTTTATATAAAAATAAAAATGATAATTTTTTTTAATAATTCAAAAAGATTTTTAAAAATTTTGCTATCTCCCAATTAGTAATAAAGTGATTTTAATAACTAACTCTGAAGCCAAAGAAATCAATGAAAAAGATAAATGCATC
>JAJJLS010047655.1:0-13028 GCA_023783355.1 Polyplastron multivesiculatum
TTCATGTTATTTAATAATATTTTATATAAATATTTTTTTGTATTATTATTTGTGAACATTTCATCATATTTTTCTTTATAAAATTGATGATTAAAAAATAATAATATAGTATAAAAATTTAAAATAATATTTTCTTTTTCTTTATTTTTAATATATATTAATATTTTTATTTCTATTTTACTTAAGCAATCATAAATTTTAGGCAATTCATCATTAATAATCTCCCCAATCATTCAACGAAAAAATAATTTTTAATTTATTATAATAATTTTTTATAATTTATAAAAAATTTTTTATAAAATTTTTTAAATTATTTTTTAAAATGGATGATATTTGCGCGGAAAAAAAAAATATAATAAAAGATTATTATATTTATTTCATAAATACTCATGATATTTCTAAGAAAATAAAATTATCTTTATCAAAAGAATATTTAGAATCTAATTCTTTAGAAGTAATAGATCAAACCAATATTAATAATTTAGAAAAAAATTTTTCTATTAATATATATAGATTTAAAATGCCTCAAAAAAAAATAATGGAAAAATGTAATAATCCACAAGAATTTGAAATAGAATTAATTTTAGAAGATGAAAATAGTAATAAATGTTCAACTAAAATAAAAAATATAGATTTAAATCATAATAATTATTTATATAATTTAAATAATGATAGAAATGAAGGTCCATTATCAATAGTTGAATTAAAAATGAATAAATTTGAACAATTTAAAATATATTTAAATTATTTAAAAAAAAATAATTTGAATGATAAAAGTATGGAAAAAGAAGATCTAATATATTCAATAATAAATATATTAAAAATAAATATTTATAATTTTTCAAATTTTATAATGATACTTTTAGAAAGTTTTGAAACTCAATATTTAGAAAAAATACTTGAGATATTTAATGTTAAAAACTTAGAAGGATTTGGAGAGATTATTAAAGATGAATTGCCTAAAATTTATGATTGTTTAAGTGAAATAGAAGAAAAAAAAATTAAAAATAAAGAAAAAGAAAATATTATTTTAAATTTTTATACTATATTATTATTCTTTAATCATCAATTTTATAAAGAAAAATATGATGAAATGTTCACAAATAATAATACAAAAAAATATTTATATAAAATATTATTAAATAACATGAATGAAGACCTTTTCAAAAAATTAACTTTTACTGAAATGCAAATTAATGATTTAATACTTGGTGATGATAATTTGGATTTTTCACAATTAATAAATATATTAAAATATAATACTGATTGTTTACTATTGCTTAATATATTAAATAAAAATAAAGATTTATTTTTAAAAAAATTTTTAGAATATAATAAAGAAAAGAATGAAAATATTTATATTAATTTGGAATTATTAGTATTACCTAAAAAAGATGATGATATTAATGCTATTTTAGAACAAATAAGCGAGTTAATTTCATTCCAAAAAAAGAATAAAACTTTTATAAAAATAACTCAATCATTTTTCGAATTCTATGTTAAAATATATGAGAATGATTCTTTAGATAAATTATTTTCTTTAAATGATTTTCTTAAAAAAGAAAAATTTTATCTTAATATAAAGATTGAAGAAATAATACATAAAAATATAATATCATTATCAAAAGAAGGAAAATTAGAAAATATTGAAATATTAAACTTTATTGAAAAAGATATATATTATAAATTAAATGCATTCTTAAATTCAGACAATAGGTCAGTTGATATACTGTCAGGCATAAATATAGCAACAATAAATGAAGAATTTTTAATAAAATGGAAAGAATTAAAATTATTTAAAATCTTCCAAAATAAAAAAGTTATGCTAATAGATAAAATATGCTCATTGATAAAAGATATGAACCATTTTAAATATTTATTTATATTATTAAATGAAAGCAAAGACGACGATGATAAGATATATGATAATTATGCAATTTCAAAAATGCAAACACAATTTGATATTTTAAAATCAACTTACGCTCCCGAAAAATGTGATCATTTTATAGAAGATGTAGTGGATTTAATTTATTATAGTGATGAATATAATATAAATTCAGAAAATTTTAATAAAGAATATATTCAAAAATATTTAAATACTGATATAGTTAATAATATATATAAGAAATTAGTAGTGAAATATAAAAATATTTCAAATAACCTGTTAAATATAATAATTAATTTTTTTACAAAAAACCCTTTAAATAATAATCCTTTGAAATTGGCTGAAGTTATAATGGAATGCCCAAAATTAAGACAAAATTTATTAGATAATATGAATAATTATATTATAACAGAAAATGATATATATAATAATGAAGATACTGATAATTTTATTTTATTAGAAAAATTAATTCAAGATGGAATTTTTGACAGAAATTCGACAAAAAAATATATTTCAAAATCAAAATTAGTTATTAATACCATTTTTGATAATATAAGTAATAATAATATTAAATATTCATTATTAAATTTTATTTTTCAAAATAATTTAGGTGATAAACTTTCAAAAAGACTATTATTAATTTCACAAAAAAAAAAAGAAGAAGATGTTAATGAACTATATACATTATATGAATCTTTAAAGCAATCATATTTAAATACTAAAACAGCTATAGATTACTTTGAATTATACTTAAAATATTTTAAATTTTTTTATCAAAATAAACTAAAATCTGAGATTATAAAATTGATAGAATATATCCATGTATTAAAAAAAGAAAATATTTCTGTTTATTTAACTAAATATAAGGACATATATACTAAATATTTTAATTTATATGATAAAGAAATAAAACACTACAAAATTTTATTAGATAGTAAATTTTTTATAAATATACATATGCATTATAGAAAAAATAATCAATTTGATGATGATAAATTATATAAAGATTCATTAGAAGAATTTAAAAAATTAATAAAACTTTTTGAAAAAGGGCCAAAATCATTAATAAAAGAATTAGAAATATGTTTAAAAAATTTTAATTTTGAAAATATTGAAAAACAATTAAGTGATGAATTGGAAATAATTGAAAATTTTTTAGAAGTAAAAAATAAAAAATATGATAAAATTAAAATAATAAGTCAATTAAAAATTCTATTAAATAAAGAATATGTTTTAAATTTGGCAAATTCAATCAAATTATTTGTTGATTGTTCAAAAGTTAATAAAACAGACTTTTATAAAATGATTGATGTTATAATTGATAATTTTTGTAAAAAAAAGGATATATTTTCTATTAAAAAATCAATAAAAGAACAATATTATGATATAATAAATTTTGAAAATACAAAAGCTCTCAAATATCTAATGAAATATTAATAAAATTAATAGAACAACCTAATTCGATTAAATTTTTATTTAATTCAAATAAAGATAAACTTCTTAATATGGATGAATTATCTTTTGTAAGTGAAAGCACTTTTTTAACTAGAAATGATTTAGTTTCTTTTGAAAAATGTATTGAATTTATAGAAAACTTAAGAAAAAATGTAAAAATAAAAACAGATATAGATTTAATAACTAACTTTAAAAAATCAATTGATGAAGATAAAGATTTAGTATTATATTTTGATAAATATGTTAATAATTATGGACAGATAGAAGAATTATTACAACGTAATTTAAGGAATTCTGATAATGCCAAAAAAAAAATAATATATATTTATGATAATTCTCAATTTATTTTAACAAATAAAAGTGAAGAATTTTTTACTTGTTACTATCAAACTGAATATTCTCAAATTAAATTAAATTATGAAGATTTTCTAGAATTACGTGATATAGCACAATTATCTAAAATAAATTCAGAAGACGAAAAAGAAAGGGAAATATTTCAGAAATGTCAAAAATTTAATAAAATTGCATATGAAATTAATAATATATATAAAAGAATTGTAGATATTTATAATAAAGGATATCCTAAAAAGATTGATATTTCTTTAAATATAGATAAAAATGGAATAATATATTTATTTGACAAAGAAAAATTAGAAAATTATGAAGAACTAATTTCAAAAA
The DNA here is from genome assembly GCA_023783355.1 of Polyplastron multivesiculatum. NCBI lineage: Eukaryota > Ciliophora > Litostomatea > Entodiniomorphida > Ophryoscolecidae > Polyplastron > Polyplastron multivesiculatum. The sequence continues at coordinate 4,022 of JAJJLS010047655.1, forward strand.
TAAAAACAATATTAGATAAATGTAAAGAAGCAGAAATAAAAGCATATATTAATAAACCTTTAATAAGATTTTTTTATGGACAGCAATTAAATTTATTATATAAATCAATCATCAATAAAGACAAAATAAATGAAATTAATCCTTTTTTACAATATTTTACAAATAATTTAATAAATGAAGAATTAAAAAATTTTGAATATAATTATGAATATCAGAAAAAAGAAGATCCATTAGAAGATTTATTTATTAATTGTGAAAATTTTCTGAATAATATTTTAAAAAATAATCAATTAAAACTTGAAAAAATATATAAAGGAAGTTTAATTGACAGTAATGATATGAAATATAAGGGTGTTTATATATATTCATGTAAGAAATTAGAAAAAGAAATATTCCAAATTTACAAATATTTAACTTTAAATAATCCATCAGCACAAAATATTCTTATATGTAATGAAGAAACATTAAATGAAGAAATAATTTCATTTTTATATAGGGCAATTTTGTGCAAATTTAATTCATGCTTTATATTTGGTGGAATTGAATTTCTAAATTCTGAACAAAAAATAATTTTAATTGAATTATTAAATACTCTGTATGAAGTAAAACCAGAAGAAATGAAATCATGTTTAATTTTTTTTTATACAAATACTAATACTGATATATATAGAAGTTTATACAATATTAAAAATAGAAATTTTTTAATAATTCCAAATGAAGAAAATATTAAAAAACAAAAATTTGAAGGAGATGAAGTAGAAATTATTTGTTCAGATAAATCAGGAACAGGAAAATCCCACATGATAAAAATGAATATAAATAAAAATGAATATATAGAATTTCCTTTTGGTGGTATAATAACTAGAAAAGATATATATAAAAGATTAAAAATTTTAAAAATCACTAATTCTTCTGTAATTCATTTAGATCTATATAACACTGACCAAATACAATTAATGAATGAATTTCTTTTTTCAATATTAATAACAAAATTTTATAAAAATAAAGGAAGTATTTATTATTTATGGAAAAGAATTAAAATTAAAGTTGAAATACCAAATAGTTTTATAGACTTTTTTTCAAAATTTCCAATCTTGAGTTTATTTAAAAGAAATGGAATAACTATCAAAAATTTACCTTCTCTAGTATGTAAAAAAGAATTATATAGTAATGACCAGATAGTTGCCAATTATTTAAAAGTTTTAAAAGAAAGCAATTTAGACAATGTAGATTTGAATTTTCCAACGTTAACTCCAATGAATGATAACTCAAAAAATAAATTAGAAAAATTAAAAAATAAATTTAAGTATAAAATTATAAATGCTGAAGTTATTTCAGACGAAGAATGCAATAATTTAATAATTGAAGCATTAAAAAAAAATAATAATATTAAATATCCTTCACATTATCAGATAAACACTTTTATAAATATATTAGGATCACAATTGAGTCAGTTTAGTAAAAATCATTTTTTTTCAGCATATAATATTTTACCTTTAAATGATAATGATTTAAAGTCAATTAGGACGGATATTATAAACAATTTTATAAATATTACAAAATATTTTACTCAGAGCTCATTTGACTATTTATTGAAAGAACAAACAATTACTCATGAAATATTATTTGGAGATTATAATGAGCAAAAAGATATTGAAAATGCGATTAAATTTTTATCGAAAGAAAATAGTGAAGTTTTTTCTTTAAAAAATCTTGATTCTATTTTAATAATTTTCCATGAAGGAAATAATGATGGATTCAGCATTTTAACAAATAAAGATAAACCAGATAAAAAAGATAAAACGGAAAAACAATATAATAAATTTCTAAAATTATATAATTATTACTTAAAAAAAAATAAAAGAAAAACTGTAAATTTTTTACCAAATTACAAAAATTTTAATCAAATAGATTTTCTAAAAGAGTTAAAAGAAATTTTATCTCTTGAAAATCCAATAGAAGTGCCAAAAAAAAATGTAAATAATTCACTTAAGTCTTTAGAGGAAATAACAGAAAATTATGTTTTCACTCCTGATAATTTTATAAAAATGATTTTTATTCTAATGAGAATAAAAGCTGACATACCAGTTATAATGATGGGAGAAACAGGTTGTGGAAAAACATCATTAATAAGAAAATTATCAGAATTAATGAATAATGGGACAACTAAAAATATGAAAATATTAAATATACATGCACAAATAACTGATGAAGATATAATTGAATTTATTAAAAAAGAAGTAGTTGAAGCTTCTAATAAATTAGACAATAATGAATCAAATAAACAAATAAAAAATAATGATAAAGAGCAATTATATTTTGAAAAAAAATTATGGGTATTTTTAGATGAACTAAATACTTGTAAACCAATTGGGTTAATTAGTGAACTATTTTGCAAAAGGACATATTATGGAAATAATCTTCTTAAAAATGTTATTTTAATAGGGGCATGCAATCCATATAGATGTGGAATTAGAATGGAAGAAATTGGACTTGATGTTAATTTAGCACATAAAGAAAAAGAAGACAATTTAAATGACAAAGAAAAAGAAATAATTAACAACAACTCATTATATTATAAAAAAAAATTAGTATATAATGTTAATCCTTTGCCATTTTCATTACTTTATTATGTTTTTAATTTTGGAAATTTAGGTGAAGAAGATGAAAAAAAATATATAGAAAAAATGATCCAATATTATTTTAATAAAATATTTGAAAAAGATAAAATTTTAAAAGATAAGTCATTCCCAAATTTAAAAGAATTGGCAAAAAATATGATAGAAAATAGCCATAATTTTATTAGAGAAAAATATGATAAATCTTCTGTATCTTTAAGGGAAATACAAAGATTTAATTTATTTTTTAAATTTTTTTATGAAAATTTATCGATGAAAAAAGAAGAAAACTTAGAAAAAGGAATTAACTTTATTAAATCATCCAAAAAAAATGATATAATAAAATATTCAATAAATTTAAGTATATATATATGCTATTATATTCGTTTAACAGACAAAAACTTAAGAAAAGATTTATGTGATAAATTAAATCGTATCTCAAATTTATTTCTTTTTACTTGTAAAATAGAACAAGATTTTTTAATAAAAAATATTGATATAGAAAAAGGTATATCAAAAAACAGTTCTTTACTAGAAAATTTATTTTCATTATTTGTAGCAATTAATAATAAAGTCCCGATTTTTATTGTAGGTAAACCTGGAAGTAGTAAATCTTTAAGTGTTCAATTAATAACAAAGGCGATGAAAGGGAGTTTTTCAAATAATTTATTTTTTAAAAAATTTCCAAAAATAATTATGAATTCTTATCAAGGTTCAATGGGGAGTACATCAAAAAGTGTCCAGAATATATTTAGAAGAGCAAAAGAGGTTTTAAATAATTTTGATAAAGAAAAAAATGATATTATATCTATGGTTTTCTTTGATGAAATGGGTCTAGCAGAATATTCTCCTAAAAATCCTTTAAAAGTTATTCATTATGAATTAGAAAATGATTTAATTAAGGAAGAGAAGAGAGTTGCTTTTGTTGGTATTTCAAATTGGAAATTAGATGCCGCTAAAATGAATAGAGGTATATTTATATCTATTCCTGATCCTGATAAAGAAGATATAAAAAATACTGCATTTGCTATTGGGGAATCTTTTGATTTTTTTTTAGCAGAAAAAAATAAAGATTTTTTTAATAATTTAGGTGAAATTTATATTAATTATAAACAATATTTAAAAGAGAATCATCATTTAGATGGAAAAGAGGATTTTCATGGAAATAGAGATTTTTATCATTTAATTAAAAATTGTTCACAAAATTTGTTAATTAATTATAATAATAATATGGATATTAATGAAAAAATTTTAATTGAAATAGGACTTAATAGTATAGAAAGAAATTTTGGTGGAATTATATTTGAAGATTTCTCCACTTCAGTTACTTCAGTTGAAAAGGTTAAAAATTTTTTTAAAGAAAAATACCCTAACTTTGAAATAAAAAAAGAATACGATGTAATTGGGTGCATAACTGAAAATATTAATGATATAAATAGTAGATATTTATTATTAGAATATAAATCATCATCAAGCTTATATTATTTATTAACATCAATAATATCTAAATTAAATAAAGATTATTATTTTTATTTTGGAAGTAAATTTAAAAAAGATCAAAATGAAGAATATATTTTTAAAGTATTGAATAAAGTACAAATATTTATGGAACAAAAAATGATATTAATAATGGAAAATTTAGATTTAGTATATCCTTCTATGTATGATTTATTCAATCAAAATTTTACTATTGTTTATAATAAAAGATATGCAAGGCTTGCAATTGGTTCAGATACTAACAATTATTCTTTGATAAATCAAGATTTTAGATGTATAGTAAATGTAAATATAAATATAAATGAAGTTGATAAATTAGAGGCACCATTTTTGAACAGATTTGAAAAACAAATTATTTCTTTTGAATATTTATTAAATAAAGAATTAATAGAAGAAAGTAATAGAATATATACAATTATAAATGACATGTGTATTGTTGATAGTATATATAAAGGTATAAATTATGATCTAAAAAATCTTTTAATTAACTGTGATTTAGAAGAAATAAGTGGAATAATATATGATTCTTATAAAAAAAAAATAGAAAAAAAAGAATTTTTAGACTTAATTCTTTCAAAAATTTCACTAACTTTACCTCAAGATATTATATTATATTTAAAATATAATAAAGTATATCCAGACGAATATAAAAAAATAATTGATTATTATCAAAAAGCAGAGCATATTAATTTAAATAGGTTTATTCAGACAATGAAAGACCAAAAAAATGTTATATATACTTTTAGTAATATTTTTGACATTATGCAAATAAAAAATGAAATTAATAATAAAATATTTGGTAATATTAATAAAGAAAACACATTAATTTTAAAAATAAATAATATAGAATCAGAAAAAGAATTTGAAGAAATATTATCTAATTTTATGAATGATAATAAACAAAAATTATGTATAATTCAGTTCAATCCTGACGAAGGCTCAATGTTGAACTATATTAAATATTTTATAGAAAACAAAGAAAAAGAATATTTAAAAAATAATAAAGATAAAGAATTATTAGAAAATAAAAAAGTATTTATTTTTATTATTCATTTAAGAAGAATCTTTAATCATGAGATTAAAAACTTAGAATTGAAAGATGGAAAAACAAAAAAAGAAATAAATAAAAAACTATCAAAAGGAACAATTTCAAATTTATCAGGATATTATCAGATATTTATAGATAATTTAAACGGAGATGAAAAATTAACTGTAGATATTATATTAAAAATGGAAGTAAAAAAACTATTAATTAATTTTTTTGTTTTAGATAAAGAATTATGTAAAAATATATTTAAATCTATATTATATATTAAATACAATATAAATTCTTCAATTGGAAATTTAAATAAAGATAATTATATTAAAACACTTTTGGATTATATAGAAAATAATAAAGTAATAAGAGAACTAATAAATAAATGTATTATGAGACAAGTAACGTTTGAAGATGATATTATGAGTGAAATATTTAAAAATAATAATACAATAAATGAACGTGATATAGATATTGTAAGTATTATAAAAAAATATTTATCAAATTTACATACAAAAATTGAACCTATTTTTTTTCAAAGCAGAAAAAGATAATTTTTTCTCTTCTTTATTATCATTCAATGAATCAAAACGTATAGAAAATTTAAATACTATTAATATCTTTCATAATTTAATTCCTGGTAATAGTTTCAATGTATCTAATCTAAAAAAATTGAATATAAAAGAAGAAAATGAAAATATTCAAAATGTTATAAAAGATATTTCAAAAATTTATTTGAAGGAGAAAAATATGAAGCAAATATAGTAAATGTTATGTTAGGGTTATTTTTGCCTTGTTCATTACGTAATTTAGTAAATATAATTCAAAGCGTTAAAATTGAAATATCAAAAAAATATTATCAAAATGAATCTAATTTAAGAGGAAGTAAAAATAAAGAAATAGAATTAAAGAAAGATATACAAATGTATAATAATCAATTAAATAGATATAATTATTCTACATTAATTGAAATAGAGAAAGACCAATTTTTAAATATTATTGAAAAATATTATAATAAAAATGATAAAACTAAATTAAATATCTTTTATTCTCTTTTATTAAGTGATTATTTTACAATATTTATAAATAATAATTTAAATAAATCAATTATTAATAATTTAAGAGAAAATATAAATAATGGAAATATAGAAGAACAAAATCAAAACATGATTAAAAATCGAGATGAATAGAGTATAGGAAATATAAAAAAATTTTTACATTTATTAGTCTTTTTGAAATTTAATAATATAGAAAATCATATTCAAGTTTTAGCAAATTCAATAAACTGGATTGAAAGTTATGAATTAGAAATAACAATTCTATTAAAAATATTCTATAAATTAAATAATCTTATTCCTGATTTATATGATAAAGTTGAAAATATTATTAAAGAAGAACAAATAAAATACGAAATATCAGAAGGAAACTCAGAGATTCAATTTAAAATTAAATAAAGCATTTTTTATAGGTTTGGAATCAATATTAAAAGTAATAACTTCAATCAATCAAATATATGAAAATTTAAGAACATCTCAAGATGCCCTTACTCAATTACTGAATACAAATAAAGATGTATTACAAGATGCAATTCAATTAGATACAAATTTAAATTTAAATTCTAAAGAAATATATTCTTTGCAAGAAATTTTAGAGTTAATTGAAGCGTTTAATATGAATAATATTGGGACGATATATAATATTATAAAAATAATTAACTATTTAAAAGAGGAATCTATTGCTCTAAATAATGGAAATAAAAAAGATTTATGTGATAATTTAGAAAAATTTTATACATTTATTTAGATAAAATACAAAATTATAATGATTACCATAAAGTTATAAGCAAAATATTATTTAATAAATGTTTAAAAGTATTAGATGAAGAATATAATGTACGTATTCTACAAATTATATTACAAAATAATAAATTTATTATAAATAGTAAGCTGATTATTAAAAAAATAATAAAAAAATATATATCTCATAATCTTAGTGAAAACATTATAATATTATCTAATGAAAAAATTCCTTTAATTTCTTTATTAAATTCAAAAAATATTCCTTTTCTTGATGAAGTAATATTAAATATTTTAGAAAGAGAAATAATTCATTACTTTGAATCTTTTAAATGTATGAAAGATGATAAATCCATCCAAAATAAATTTCCTAAATTTTATAATGATAATAAAATGTTGTTTAAGGCAAAGAGACCACCAAATAAACTTATTGGTATTATATTTGATGAATCTTTAAATGTTTTTAAATATTGTGTAGAATTTTTAGAATCAATTATAATTGATAAAAATAAAAGCTTTAATTTATCAAAATTGTATGCGATTACATATATAAAAATATATTTAAAATATTTAGCCAATTTTATAAAAGAAAAAGAAAATGATTGTAAAGAAATAATTAAAATTATTATTAGTAATAATAGTAATTTTGGCAATGTTATTAATATATATATATATTAAAATTATTAAATAGTTTAATTGATAATTTTGGACAATTTAAAAATAATGATTTTGAAGAATATGGTTTAACTTTTTATAAAAAATTTTTTTTTGAAAATAAGGAATCATATTTTATAAATTATTGTTTAATGACAATAGATAATGATAATGATAAAAATAATTTTAACGAAATATCAAAAAATTTTGAAATATATAGCAAAAACAATTTGGTAATAGATGAACAGACATTATTAAAAAATATAAAAGATTATGGAATTGATACATTCTTATGTGTATCAATTAATAGAATAATATCTAATTTAGAATATATTAATAAAAATGATAATGAACAATATAATAATTTTTATAATTTTATTTATAAATTATTTAATGGAAAATATGAATGTAATGAGAAATTAAAAGATTTATTATTATTATTTTTTGAAAAGAAAAAATTTACTGAAAAAATAAAAAATAAATTAACTAATAATAATAAATTTAATTTAAAACAATTTGAAATATTTTTATATGCTTATCGTTTATGTGTACAATCTTTAGATATTTTAGATAATCAAAAAAGAAATAAAGAAAATAAAAAATTATTATATGCATCTATATTAGATAAAAATTGTTTTAATTATATAAAAGATTGTTACATTCCAGGAAATGAAATTAAAGAAGATTTACATATATTAACATTATGAGATATAGAAAGACATCTTTATTCTAAGCCAAATGATATAGGATGTTATGTATGTAGTGGTGGGTATTATTATTCAATTCCATCTTGTGGATTTCCAATAAAAGGACAAACTTCAAATTGTCCTGTATGTAGCTTAGAAATAGGATATGGAAAAAGAAAAGAAATTATAGGAATTCATGGAATCGTAAGGAGAGAAGGGCATTATAGAATTTTTAAAGATGAAAATCAACAACAAACATGTATGAGCCAATATAATGATTCTGATATTAATATACCAAATATGACTTTAGAAAATTATAAAAAAAATATAATAGAACCTTTAATAAAAAAAATAAAGGTTTAAATGTTGTTACTAAAGAACATTTTTTAAAAAGAAATAAAAAAATTAGAAATTTAAGTGAATTAAGTTATAGAATATTAAATTATATTTTATATAGTCATTTATTTTTTTGCAAATTGCTTAGGTTATATTGCTGATGCTGATTTAGAAAAAAATTATTTAGTAAAAGATATGAAATTTATTGAAATAATTGAAAATGATTGTTTATTCAAGAAATATTACAAGAAAAAGGAATTCAATCAATCCAAATTTTTATGAATTTAATTTTTAAAAAGAATTTCTGAATTAATTAAAAACTGTGATTATTTTATTGATGATAATTCTAGAGATGATTTTGAAGGAAAAATCGAAGAATTAATT
>JAJJLS010047656.1:0-13007 GCA_023783355.1 Polyplastron multivesiculatum
CTATCATTGAAATCTTGTCCATCTGGCTTTACTTTTACTTCAAAGTCTTTAAATAATGTTAAATCCCCATATGATATATTTGGTAATTAAAAATAAAATTTTTAATTAAATAAAAAAATGACTTATTCAATTATAAAGTCAAAATTCAGAAAAGATTATATTTTCCTTAAATTTATAAATTTTCATCTAATGATTACCCTAATAAAAATAAATTGTGAAATAAATATTTTTCCAGATCATCATTCAGAATATGATCCTAATTTTAATAGATCACAAGTAAAAGGAATTACAAATGAATCATTTTATTATGATTTAGGTTATTTTACTAATCTTACTGAAAAATATAGATCTCCTAAATATGGTTTAAATTTTAGACCCGTTATGTGTGAAAAAATGCTAGAATGTGAAGATGAGCCTATATATGATAATAATGATACTGAAAGTTTTTTTGGACCTCAAAAAGGTATTGAAAATATTGAATCTACTTTAGAAATGAATAATAAATTTGAAGAGACAAAATTATTCAGAAATACTATAAAAGGATATAATTTTACTTGCCCTTCACCTATAAGGGCATTTCATAGAAAAGATTTTGAAATAAATTTAACTATACCAATGATAGCTGAAAGTGACATGGAAATAAGTATTAATCTAGTGAGTGAAAATGGAGAGGTGAATAATACAATAGGCACTTTTGCTTTGCAAGCAAATAAAGTTGAAAAGGCAACTTTATTAATATTTCCACAAAAAGATAATGAAGAAAATGCTACAATGAATTTTCAATATACAAGAGATGGAACTCCAATAGAAGGAGTAGACCCATTATTTATTGTAGGAGATCCTGATTTATCAATTCAATTTATATCACAAACTAAAGGGAATTTAATATTATCTAATTATAGAGTTACTATAACAGATTTAACTACTATTACCGGAACTCCATTTAATTTTAGTATGATCAGAAGTAAAAATGGTATATTAAGTAATTGTACGAAGGATCTTGATTGTTTTATTGGTTTTATGTGTAGCCATTTTAATTGCACTCCATGTCATAGTACTTGCACAGAATGTTATCAAGATGATTTGAACGCAGCTGGAACAAATTATTGTAAAGAATGTAATGTAATGAGTACCACTTCAAAACCGCATGATGGATATTGTGATATTGGATATGTTGATTTAACATTATTTAAAGACTTTGAAGTAAAAGTAAAGCCAGATGGACAAGATTTCAATGATAGAGAAACCTTAGGATTTTGGATATTTTTAACAGATACTGAATTAAGTAGAAAAAGAGATCCAAAAGAAAGAGAAGAATTTGGTTTGCTACCTGAACCAGAGCCTAAAGATATTTTACATCACGTAGTTTTAAAAAATAGATTGGTAATTACTATTATTCAAAGAATAAGGAAATTTTCGGTATATTGTCATGTTCATGAAAATATTTTTTCTCGAAATACTTCAGATCATTTATATTTTCATGATCCAAATGATATGGAAGATATAGGAAAAAATAATGAAAAAGTATATAGATATTTTACTCCTCATGAATATTATTATTTAAATTTTAGTGTTCCAAGTGAAGAACAAAGAAAAGTTATGGTTGGGAATGAAGTAGACAGAGATAATGAATTTGATAAAACTATTGATGGTCATTGGGTACATGTTTCTTGTGCAGAATCCTTTGATCATGGATTATATTATTTGAAAACAGTTATTAATGGAAAAACTGAATCTAAAGAAGACCATTTATATCATGAACCTTTTTTGAGGACATTTGAAAATGGGGAATTGAAAAGTGTTGATGTTATGAATGATAAATATTTTAAGTCTATTATTTATGAAGATAATAATCTTTATTTACAATTTTTAAATTTTAATTATTCATTGTCAAAAATATATATGAGGCATTTAACATTATTCAAAGAATACATTCCAATTAAAATGCAATATATGTATTTTGATTACTCTGGTGTTACAAATTTTTATGAATTATTATATTACATTCCTTTTACTCAATTAATTTATGGAAATAATTATAAAATAAAAGGATATTCTTATGAGTATCAAGAAGAAGATATAATTTTAGAATTAAATAGTACAGACCCAAATTTTATTATAGGAGATGTCTCTCCTCCTTTAAACTTCATTCATTTAAATTTTCCTTCTATGAATTACAAATATACTGAAATTGATTTAGTTCCTACTGAAATTAAAGCTTTATCTAAAAGTGATGATATGAAATATGTATATGATGATGATTCTCCAATGAGTTGTGAACTTTATTTAAATACTGAGACAGGTGAATGCAATAGAAATTGTGTTGACTATAGAAAATTACCTTTTCAGGGTGTAAATGATAAATCAGGATATTGTGAATATACTTGTACAGATTCAATGACTTGCCTTAAAGATCAACCTACAGGAAAGGAATTAGATTATAATGGAGGTTTTTGTACAGAGTTAAGTGAAGCTTATAATTTATTTTTTAGATGTGAAGATGATCGAATTGATTATTATTTGCAATATAGTGGATTTTATAACTCAGCAAAAATGGAAAAAAAAATTGAGAAAATGCAATCTTATCTTATTGATTTTTGGTATTATGATGATTATTTATTAAAAGAATTAAAAGAAAAATTTTTTGGAGAACCATCTGAAAAAATGCATTATGTTCTGCATACTAATGTAATTGATTTATATTTTTTAATAGAAGAAACAGATCTTCAATATTTAAAAGATAATATTAAAAAAAATAAAAAAAGAAAAGTAGGTTATGAATATTATAATCATACAATTTATTATAGTGTAAAAGATTTTAGAAATAGATCATTAATTTATAGGCATCAAGAATGGAACAGAATTACAATTTATTCTAGATATAATAGAACAGTAGAGAAATATCAAATATCAGTATGTTTAAATTATTATTATGCAGATATTAGAGGAGATGAAACAGGGGCATGTAGTGGCTTAACTGAATTATATCCTTCAATTGGAACTTTGGAAAATATAATTTTTTGTGATAAAGTATGTCAAGATTGGCAGGATAATATTATTCATTGGGCAACAGGATATTATAAAAATTTTAGAATTTGGGATGGAAATGCTGTTTCTCTTAATATTTTAGCACAATATGATACATTTTATCCAGATTATGTATATAGAGTTTCTGCTTTAAAATATTCTTTTCCTATGACTAATAAATATATATCAAATAATCAAGTTTTTGATCCTAAGAATAAAGAATCATTTTCAATATCATCTGGGAAATATAAATTCAAAAAATATAATTTTTCTTCAAAATTTGATGTTATCGCAGTCCAAAAATTATATGGAAAAGGATATCTAATGAATTATAGAGATATACATATTCAAGGTACAGAAGTTAGCAAAATAGAAAATTGTGAAAAAGGATGTGAACGTTGTTGGTGCACTTGGAAATATAAAGATAGATGTTATAAATGTTCGGCTGGATATTATATAAGTCAAGAATATCATTGTTATGAAATAGGTTACCATTATTTTAAATCTCCAAATTTATTAAATAGAGATTTAGATGCTACAGTTTCTAAAATAACTTTAATCGAAAATAAAGAAGCTGTGACAGTGACATTTTGGTTTAAAACTTTTGGTTTTTCTGGTGATGATCATATAACAATGTTCACAATTGGGGAGCATTTATCAGTAGTTTTTTCTTCAACTGATACTGATCCAGTGAGACCATATGGATTATCTATAGTAAATGATGAAAGATTAATTGCTAATGTTTTTGAATTTAGAAATATGATAGGTGATTGGCTTTTTTTTTCTCTTGCTTATCATAGAGAAATGTCTGACTTTGGTACAAATTATTTTCCCACAATGATGAAATTTGAATTAGCTTTACGATCATATGAAGTTAATATTACTAATGTTAAACCTGATATGAGTTTAGATTCATTTAGTATTAAAAAAGATTATTGGGGATTACTTACTGATCTCAAATTTTATCACAATTATATCATATCATCATATGGTTATGAAATGAAACTTCATAAAGAGATTGATACTACCCCATTTTATATTCCTGAACCTGTAGCTAGTTTTTTTATGAGGGCTGGAACTAATAAAGCTTGTTTTCAAACTTCTTATTTAACAGGAGCAAATATTAATGATTTCGAATGTGTTCCTGATGAATCTCCTTCCCATAATTACGGTTGTATTGACTGCTGTGTACCAAATAAAAGTAAAGGAGCTGATGTTAGAAATTTAAATAAAGTTTGTTTTAATGAATGTTATAAAGTAGATAATAGTACTAATTCTTGCACTTGTGTAGCTAAAAATTCAAATAGTCAATTGATTCTTAGAAATTCAGATAAAAATGCTTGTGTTTCTATGGATTATATAAATTTTGCTAATTGTGAAGATATTTTAATTGAAAATGTTCAAACTGCAAAATTAACGAAAAGATATACTATGCAATTTTGGATGTATGCATATAATTACATCAATGGAAGGTTTGGAGGAGTTGAATTTTATTGGGATGGCCATAATAAAATAGTTGTTGAAAAGGGAAGTCAAACTAATGGAAATAATAAATATGAATTTCATTGTATACCATATTTAAATGAAGATGGAAGTGTTCCAAGAAAACTAACTAAAGTTATAGAAATTAATAAATGGAATTATTTATCTTGTGCAGTAGATTTTGTTGAAATTAATTATTATATTAATGTTAATACTTATTATCATGAACTTGAATTAGAAAGAGCTAATTTAATCCAAACAACTCCAACGAATTTATTATTAACTCAAACTAAGACAACTTTATCAATAAAAGATACTACTAAATTTAGAGATTGGGGCTTATTATTTTTTGAACATATACGTCTTTGGAATTGGTGTTATTTTAATGCTGAATTTTTAAGTAGATTAAATCTTAGGAAAAAATCTAAATTTCCTTATTTATTAGAGCAATGGGAACCTTGGCATCCATTAAAATGGATAACTGATAAATATTTTGAAAATTTTATTGTATATGAATTAACAAAAAATAATAAATTTGAAGTTCGTTTTTCCCAAAAATATGGAATGAATGTTTTAGATGATTATTTTTATAATCATATTAAAAATTGTAGTGAAGATGGTCAATATTATGATGTTGCCCAAGAAAAATGTCTTCAATTTATTGATGCTTCAAAGTTAAACGATTTTCAATTTCAAAAATTACCAATTGCATATAGCGGTAGTTATTCTATGTCTATTTGGATATTTTTTGAAGATGCGACTGTTATTAGTCAAGGTGTTCATATTAATTGGTCTAAACATTTACAAATTACAATTATAAAAAATGATCGATTAGAAGCTTATTGTTTTCCCCAAGGATATTATTCAGATACAGTTTCTAATGATAATATTCAAAATAAATTTAGCTCAGCTTTGAATGCAGCTGAAGTTTATCTAGTTGATGAGCAAACTTCTGAATCTGCTGTTTGGATCAATGTTATTTGTGCTATGTCCCATTATAATAGAAGATATTATGTTAATGGAATGGATGAAAAAACTTTGAGTATAAAAACTCTTAATAATGAAATTTTATATAAGGAAAGTAATGGTGAAACTACCAATTCTTTTTATCCTATGAGATATTATTTTAGTGAAGCTTATACTGACCATGATTTAAATTCTACTCTTAGTATAACAAATATAAAAAGTACTAAAAGAATATATTTTAGAGCCATTACATTATTTAGAGATTATATACCTTATTGGTATAATAAACATCTACGTAATATGAATTTAGTGAATTTAGAAAATGGAAGAATGCCTTCAGTTTTATTTTTCTGCAACTTTGTTGAAGTTAAATTAAGTACTAAAGTTTTAACCTATCATTATCAATATAGAAATATTATAGGAAATACTAATTATAAATTTTTTACTGATACTATCACATTATCTCTGCATTCTGACTATAATTCCTCATCTACAACATTTGAGCTCTCTGCTAATTTTAGGTTTATGCCATTATGTGAATTTGCTACCAAAGTTAAAATGAAATATGATCCTAATAGGAACTATTGTGTTTTTATCGCAGATTGTGATTTAACTGAATTAAATGCTTATTATTGTATGGAAGAAAGAACTCCAATTTGCTGCTTACCAAATTATTATATTACTTCAGATTCAAGTGGCCAAATATATTGTAGAGGAGGATGCGAAATAGATGATATAAGAAATCCAGGAACAAATGCAACACAAGGAATATGTAATTCACAATGTCAAGAAGGTACTAAGCAATGTCCTGGATCATCATCAGCTCATTTAAAAGATTATCCAACAAATTATAAATGTGAAGATAATACATATAGAATTGGATTTCATTGTGTTAATAAGCAATATAATCTCCAAAGTGCTTTATTTTTTTCAAAGTGTTATAATTCTCCAAATTTTTCAGTGAAAATAGATTCTGAAAGTCAGTATTTATTTAGAACTGGATACTTTTTGGAGTTTTGGATAAAATTAGATAAAATGCTAAATGAATGCCAAGATGGATTCAAAACAAACATTAAAGAATATTATTTTAGATCAGATCCACATTCTATATATATGAATACTTCAACTAATATTTTTTATTATCAATTTAAAGAAAGCAAATTAATAAATGAAATTTCGGGTTTAAATGAATATGAATGGAATAAATTTTATATTAGAACTAAAATAGATGAAAGACAAATTGATTTATTTTTAAATTTTGAAATAGCTAATCCTAAATTTACTTTTAATGAAGATAATGGTTTATCTCAAACTGAAGATCTTCAACTTAATAAAATAAGTTTTTGCTCAAGATATTATAATGATAATAAAGATTACTGTAAAAATCCTGAGATAAATTGGGGCTCAGCATATTATAAAAATATTAGAGTTTGGGATGAAAGAACAACCACAATAAGAATGGTTCAAGATTTTAATAATGAATTATTTTCTGAATATCCAAATAGTCTTATATTATATTATCCTTTAACTGTCCAATATATGGATCTTAATAATATTACAGAAATAATACATGGAATAGATAGTTTCATTATTTCCCATCCAGCTACTGATGAATTTAGAAGTACAGATAAAGATATATTCTATAATTATGAAATAAATCATGATTGGGGAGAAGCTAATCCAGGGTATTTTATTTCAGCTTTAGGCCAAACTGAAGAAGATAATGGAATTGTTACTCCTACAGCTTGTAATCCAGCTTGTAAAAGGTGCTTTTCAGCTACTGCAACTAATTGCTATGAATGTAATGAAGGGTATGTCTTAAATGGAATGGAATGTATAAGAATTAATGGATATTTTTTAAAAATTCCAGCTAGAACTTTAAATACTATTATACCATTTAAAATAGAAAAGGATAATATTAAAGTAAAAGATTTATCAGCATGGACTTTTTGTATTTATATGAAATTTGAAGGAGTTTTGGCAGGCGGTTCATCTGAGGCAATTATTATTCAATTTAAATCTGATATTTATATTGCTTATGATGTAGAAACAACAAATTTAATTTTTATAGTTCAAAGCAAAGAAGCTTTTAGAGATACTAATTTTAAGCAATATTTTGGAACATGGATACCAATTTGTGTAGCTGACTATGTAAGTGGTAAAGTTTTAAATGAAATATATCCAAATATGTTAACAATAAATGTAAATAAAATTGATATTCCATTTAATGACGATTTCAGTATTCCAAATGAAGGAGTAAAGATAGATCAAATAAGTTTACATTATCAAGTAATAGCTTTTTTTGCTGATTTTAGAATATATGATCGTTTTATACAGGGTAACTTTGGCACAATAATTTCATCAACTGAAGCATCTAATCATTTATTTATATATTACTCTCTAGAGGGTAACAATGCTTGTATTCAAGGAGATTATTTAACCACTACACAAATCATAGAAGTAGATTGTGTACCTGATTATAATATTTATGTGGATTCTTCAAGAAAATGTGTAGATAAAACATACTTTTTTGATGTACAATATGATTCAGAAAATATACCTTGTTCTTCATGTGATGAAACATGTGTTACTCTTTGCTTCCAATCAAATAATCAGCAATGTACTTGTGATATGGCAGATGGATTATTTTGGTTAAGAAAGCATAAAACAACTCATCAAACTTATTGTGAATATTTGCCTTTTATAGATTTTTCAGCAATAAATGATGTAACTATTTTAGTACCATCAAGTGGGACATATGAATCGACTTTAGAGGTCTGGTTTTTTGCTTACAGTTATAATTTGAACACTTTTAATTTTAAACAAATCTCAATAATTTGGAACTTACACAATAAAATTGTTGTTTATGTGAAAAATAATAAATTATTTGCTAAATGCTATGGTTTATGGGATGAAGAGAGAGAAAGTTATTATACAGAAAATATTGAACGAAGAATATATGAATATAAATGGAATTTATTAAGATGTGGTTCAGAATTTATATCAAACTATACTTCTGATCCTGATGATCCTCAACATAATAAACCACAATATTTTTTTAATGATATTGAAGAAAATTTAGTAATACAAGAATATCCTGAAGATAGAATTGGAAAAGTAACTCAATTAAAAATAATAAATGTAGAAAATAGTTATGATTCTTATGGATTTGTTTTTCTTAGAGAATTAAAATTATGGCAACAATATAATAAGAAATTTATTGATACCTCTTATATTGATTTGCAATCATACGGACTTTACAATAAAGAACTTAAAAAATCATATGGAATTTTTCCAGGATTAATTGGATATTTTAAGAACGATTTCAAAATTACGGATTATGAAGCAGAATTGAACTCTCCACATAGATATACAATATTTAATTTATTAGGAGGAGAAGCAAATGTTGAAGTTCATTTAGTAAATAAATGGATAGTAACTAGAAGAACTAATTTCATAGGATATAATATAGTCGATCCTACAAATAAAGGTAATTATAAAGATTTAACTTTATGTGAAGAAGGTGAAGTATATAGTGAATCTAGTGATACTTGTTCAAAACCAATAACAACACATTGTGAATATCCTGGAGATATAGGAGATAAATGTATAACTTGTCCAGAAGAAACAATATATATTAATATTGTAGATGGATCTTGTACAAATACTTGTCCTCCTAAATATTATGCAAGAGACGATATAAATGAATGTAGAGAATGCCATTTTACTTGTTATACATGTACAGGCCCATTTTATAATAATTGTACTTCATGTGAAGGAATTTATTCCCTTGTATCTGATTTACATATTTGTACTAAATATTGTGAAAAATATGGATTAACTATGAGTCCTGATGATCATAATATGTGTATACCTTTTGATGCTGATGCTGAATTGGTAAATTACAACGAAAATATTCCAATAGATTTAGAAACTTTTGAAGAACTAGAAGCAGAAGTTACTTTTTATACTTCTATTAATTATAGAACCAAGTGGGAATTTGATCCTAATGCTACAAGGGAAGTTAATAATTTAACTAATATGACTTTTCCTTTTGATACTCCTTTTAATGGAGATATATATAATTTACTCACATCCATTGATAATACTTTCTTCGTTTTAGCAAAAAAATATGTGGTGAATTTAATAATTATTTCTGATAATATAAATTTCCCCGAATATAGTATAAATATTACTGTCCCTTTTGTATTAACTATAAATTCTTATCCATTTAATGGTAAATTTGTAATAGCTCCAGAAATTGGTTTATATAATACAACTACATTTTTAATAAAATGCAAAAATTATGATGATGATACAACCAAAAATTTATTATATATATTTTATGCCAAAGAAAAAGGTACAACAACCACCACAATATTGAGAGGCTGGTCATCAGAAGATGAAACAACTTCAAATTTTACTGTGGAATATTATGCTTTACCTAGTAGTACAATAACAATTACATGTGTTATAAGAGATAATTATGGTGCAACAACAGTAGCTACTCAGGATATAGTAATAGCTAATTCACCAAATAATGGTATATATGATTTAAAAAAAGCTCTTTTATTATATGAATTACCGACTATGAGAACAGATATAATCTGTTATCATAGAAGTCAATATTTAATGAGTTTAGGTATTGATAATTATAAAGTTTTACAACCAAATTTATTTCAAACTAAATATGAACCTTCTTTAGATTCTTCTATGATGACTAAAACCGATCCTGCATGTACTTTGGATTATTGCAACAATAATGGATATTGTGATTTAATGGATGAATTTATAAATTGCCATTGTGAAACTGGATTTATTGGAAGGAACTGTCATGTAGACAAAAATGGCTATGAGACATTAGAAAGTTATTATAATGACTTATTTAATAAATTAATAGGAGATTTAAAAGAAAACATAACATATTTCGAATTTAAGACCTTCCATAATTTATATTTTGGAGCTTGCCAATTTTTCCAAGACAAAAATTTCTTTAGCTTAAATTTAGATACTTTTTTAGCTTTGGCTATGAATCAATATAGAGATTCAATTTTAAATAATACTGCTGAATATTTTGATTTATTAGATTATTATTATTCATATGAAATGATGCTAATGGAACAAGAAAGAGGAAAAATTAAATATATGACTGGATTAAAAGTAAGGAATATATCATTAGATGAAGAATCAATGGAAGGATATAAAGAAAGTTTTGAATATATACAAGAAGAATTAATTAAATTAATGAAATATATAGCAAATGAATATATACCAACTAAAAACTCATTTTTTTATGAATCAAAAAATTTTTATATAGCTTTAAGCCCTATCGAACGAGGATTTGATGAAATTGAGTTTTTTAAAAAAAGGAAAGAAAAATATAAAACTCAAGTTGAATTTATGAATTGTGTAAATTACATAGAAGTAGAAAGATTAAAAAATGCAAATTATTACTTATATTTATTCTATATAGAATATTATTATTTCCCATATGCCTATAATAATTCCTTATTAAAAAATAATACAGGGCCATTAATAGAATTGAGATTAATGGATACTAAAACAGGAAAGTTTTTGAGTATATCAGGATGTGAAGATATATATTCTATAAAATATACAATACCATATTCAGGGTATTATTATCTAGATGATTTTAATTTACAAAAAGAAATGTATGATCCAAATGTTTATAAAGGGCCAGATGATGATATTTTTGCTGATCCTATATATATTATGCCTAATGGAAATGTTACTGATAGTACTATTGAAGAAAGAATTAAATTATACAATAGAATATATAATATTACTCCAAAATATTTTGATGAATTATTAAATGATTTCAATGATACTGGGCTAACTTATCTTAATTTTACTAATGATACAAATTTTATAATATATAGTAGCACGCATTTAACAAAATTAGCAGCATTTTTTGTTCCTAATAATGCTACTTTTCATACAAATGGAAGATATTTTTATTTGTTAAGACCAAAAATCTTCTTCTTTTTCCCTAATTACTTAAAATCTTTTGGAGGTTTTTTATTTTTAATATTATTAGTTTTATATTTAATTTTTTTGACCATTTTCTCTATATATGATAAAGAATTTAGTAATCAAGTAGCTCTTATAGAATATATAAAGGAAGAAGTAGTTAATTTATTTTTGCATTATTACAAAGAAGAAGACAAAAACAAAAATAATTATATACCTAATAAGTTAAGAAATAGATATGATCATAGAGAATTTAAAAATTATAGAGATTATGGCCCTGCTGCTTATACAGAAGGAGTAACATCTAATCAAACATTAGAAAATTATCAAATTTTTGGAAAAAATAAAAAAAATAAAATCATAAATTTAAATTATAATAAAAATATATTAGATGAATTAAGTTTAGATGAAGATGATGATATATATAATAATAAAGAAAAACCTGTTAAAAAAAATTTCTTTTCAGGTGATGTAAAATTCAAAAGAAAAACAGCTGAAGAAGAATTAAAAAGAAAAAAAAATTCAACTTTTTTTAATAATAGGAAAGATAATGGACAAGATAATACAAACAGGCAATCTAGATATCATCATAATTATCTACCTGAAGAATTTGAAAATGAAGAAGAATCAAATAGAGATCAAATTCAAAGTTTTGCTGATATTAAACTAAGTTTTTGTGAATTTTTAAAACTTAATATCAAAAGTAGATCTATACTAATTAATTCATTTTGTATAGTATCTGTTTTTAATCCAAGATGGAAAAAATTATCATTATTAATGACTGAAATATGTGTTATAATAATTTTTGTTTCAATATTTTTAACTTCTGATGAAAATGCAATTCATTCTTCTATAGGAAAAATGCTTGTATATTCTATTTACTCAATGTTAGCCACTGATTGTACAATGTATTTAATTGCATTTTTCTATAAATTTCCAACTAAGGGACAAAGAAGATTATTTGTCTTAGTAAATACTGGAGGTCAATTAATTATGATTAAAGAATGGGAAAAAATAGATAAAAAATTAAAAAAATTGGCTATTATAGGAATGATTATTTGTGTCTTGATATGGTTATTCTCATTTTATACTTCTTTTGGATTTACAATAGTTTGGAAATATCAAAATTTCGGATTTTTTGAATGTTTTGGATTTTGTTTAATATTTAATTTTTTTATTTGTGAATTTCTTATTGAATTATTAATTGCAATACTATTTACACAAAGAAAGCATAATTTCTTTTTAAGAGCAATTGCAGAGGGATTAAATAAACTAAGGAACTATAGATGTCTGTCTCCTTAATAAAAATTTTGCAATTATTAAATATAAATTTTTTAATTATGAAATAGTATATTTATAAAAAATTAATTTTATTTTAAAAATGAACAAATAATTCATTACCTATCTTCAATATCTGAAAATAATAATTAAGAATAATAAATAATCATTTTCAAAAAAGAAATATATATTTTATTATACTATTATTTTAATTTAATTTTAAAATTAAAAAATATATAAAAAAATAAAAATTGGGGATTGGG